>JADNYV010000874.1:0-13701 GCA_015501055.1 Mucidula mucida
CTTGACTCAAAGCCCATCTATCTGCCAGTCCTGAAATTGTCTGGGACGCTCTTCCCATCCGGTTTGAGCGGGTTTGAGGTCGCCAAAGAAGTCGTAGAATCCTCAGAGGCTCAGTGCATTCAAGATGGGTGTTTGGGCTATGACCTTAGATAGTCTAGCCGCCAGAGAGGCGGAGTGGTACAGCGTCAAGCGTCAAGTCTACCATATTTCGAGCCGCCACAATGATTCCAGGCTTTCTCAAGCAATTCTAAGCAGGTTGGTTGAGTGTCCAAGTCAACGTCGCGGCGGCCAAGATCAGAATTTTGTAGGTAACCTGGGAAAGCAACTGCGACCGCCGACTGGATGGGTATAAAGAGAACCTAAACATCCACTGTGTACCCCACCGACATGTATCTCATCCTTTTTACACTCGCCACCTACTTCCTCTTAAAGATTGGGAAACACGAACACGGTTTGCCACCGGGACCGCCGACCTTGCCCGTTCTCGGAAACCTTCTCAGCTTTCCCAAGAAATATGTATATCTCAAGTATGATCTCCATTTTGCTTACAGGCAGTCGAATCTGACAGAGACATCAGTATACTGTAGGCTCACCGAATGGGCAGTCCAATATGGCAGCATCTACTCTGTACACAGGCGGTATCTTCCTTTCTTTTGAAACACATCTACTAAGCCTGGGAACGTTAGTTGAAATTGGGTTCGGGGTCCGTCATCGTCCTGTCCAGCGCAGCCACAGTCAAAGAGCTCTTGAACAAGCGAAGGCTGCAGAGCATCGACCGCCCAGCAAACTATCTCATAGTACACATAGTCACGAATGATTTGAATTTGGGTTTTCCCCCACACGGTGAGTTCAAGTTACCTTCCATGCACTCCCTCATTGAATCGACCCACGTTTTCTTAAGGCGACATCTGGCGTATATTCAGAAAGGCTGTTCACACAATCCTAACCCCCCAAGCTGCTGCGCGGTCCAACAAGCAAATGCGGCGCAGCTTATGCATGATGTTATGAAGCAGCCCGAGGTCTCTCTTCTCATTCTTTGCTCAACTACTCCTCTTAAATGAACTTTGCCTCCTAGTTCTTATTAAACCACATCAACCGATTCTCAATCTCCGTCATGACCTCCATCATGGTCGGGCGGCGCGCACCCAAGTACGAGAGCGAATACATGAAGACGTTCTTCGAGTACCTCGAGCGCTGGACGGCGTATCTCACGCCTGGGGCCTAGTACACCCTCATGATCAAGTACCTCCCGGAGTTTCTCGCACCCTGGAAGAAAGAGGCAAGGGAACTTTCAACTGAGGAAAATCCAGCGTGAGATCTTCTTCTCTGCTCTGCAAGACGCCTGAGTCGAGGAGCGGGGAACGGATGTTATCTCGAGGAGCTGATACAGCGCAAGGACGAGATGGGGTAAGGTCGTGATTATATCGCGGTTGTTTCAATTAACAAGTCACTTTGTCCTACCATTTACTTAGCTGACGCCGGACTACTAGATATCTAGCATGCGTGTCGATTGAAGGCGGTGCGGATACGACGGCGACTAGCCTCAAATCGCTTATTCTGGCTTTGGTCAGCCATCCGGAGGCGCAACGCAAAGCGCAGGAGGAAATGGACGATGTTGTTGGGCGCGAATGAACGCCTATCCTCGCTGACTATGAGAATCTTCCCTATGTCCGGGCGTTTGTACAAGCAGTATGCCATGAAGGTAAACCTCAAATTCAAAAGTACTCACTGTGATCATTGTGGTCCAGGTACACCGCACACGGCCTGTAGCGCACCGTAGACTGAGAAGGATGTCAAGAAGGTGTTCACCGAGAAAAGATTGTGACTGAAAGTTCTGCTTAGTACCAAGGATATCTCATTCCGCGCGGCGCGACGATCGTCTTGAACGCTTGTCAGTTATTTGTTCTTCTCTACGATTCCATCTTGTGCTCGCGTATTCATGGCAGGGGCCATCTACCACGATCCGAGCACGACTTGTTATCACGCGTCCTCCTAATTGAACTCGTCCGCAAATGCCTTTGACGAACCAGAGATATTCAAACTAGAGCGATACCTCAGGTCCCTTCATGGCACGAAAGAGGGATTCGACGATACAGATTTCCGAAGCAACTTTCAGTTCGGGGCCGGACGGGTGAGCATCGAAGAAAAAACGTTCCTGATAACAAACTTGACTTTGCAGAGGATCTGTCCTGGACAAGTTTTGGCAAACAACGCTATTGTGAGGCTTTCACGTCACCGGCGTCGAGTCGCTCATCGATGATGTAGGCCATCAACGCGATGAACATGATCTGGGCGTTCGACTTTGCGCCCACGACCGATGGTAACCCCTACGATATCGAGAATTGTCTCTCCGTACGTCCTTCCATCGCATGTCACATTGAACCTGAATTGGCACCAACAGAGCTTCACATGTATCACCCGTCCCTACAAGTGCAGCATCACACCGTGTAGCGAGTCACAGAGGCGACTAATCAGACAGCAGTTTGCAGATGCGGCTACCGTGTTCCAGCGCTTCTAGAACACTTTGGCGGCTGAGTATTGAAGATCAAGTGTGGTGTAATCTGTATAATTAAATTGAAACATGCCCAAAAGTTACGCACTAGCAGGGCTCCAAGCAGTTATTATACTAGCGAAACCGTTGACGTTACTGCTCTCTTCAACAACACCAACGCCATCAATAGTGGGCTGATACGTCGTCGCCACAGTATTGAGACTGTATATCGTCACTGACGAGGCAGAGTCGATACTGTGGCATTTCATTCAATTCGTTGGTCACAGGTCACGGCGACCGGCGAAACGACGAAATGTCACAGTGGTCACTAAAATTTTGGCTCAAAATGCTCTGGCGGGGCCCCCGACAGCTCCCCGACGCAGCTCCGCCGCGTCGGCAGTTACCCAATATGGTAATTCGACGAAATCAAAATTTCGTCTTGGTGGTCACAGTTCACACCATGCGACGAATTGATCGAAATTGGAGAGTACTCGCAATATGCGCTTGACAATCTCTCGTGTCCAGGCATTCCTGCCGGTAGTTCTAACAATGCTGTCAACACTAGGAAGAATCAAGAACATGTTGGCATTGGTATGATTGGCTGCTTGGCTTACAAGAGCTGCTGGTAAACATGTATGATCATACTTTCTTCGTTTCGCTTGGCTTCTTTACATATAAGTATCTCGTCCCTCCTACATCATCTTGTCTGTCTTTTCAACTGCAAGCTGTCGTGCCACCTTACCAGAGCGATTGCGGTACATGACAACATCTCCGTCACTATCGACATAACGGCACTCGTTGAACGACCGATAGAGAGCGTAGAATATGGGCTATCGAATTAGTCAAGTGGTGTGTACTATCTGAAGTCAGGAGCAGTACACACCGTAGAATCGTCGTTATAGTGTTCTCCAAGAACTTGCTTGATTCTTTCTGTGACTTGCGGCTGATTGTCTGATAACTTTCAGACATGATAGCAGGTGTTCTAAAAAACGGTATCGAGGAGAACATGTGGTGCGCGATATGGTCATGAGAGACTTTAAAGAACCACGATTTAGTGCGAACAACAAGAAATGGTGGGCGCGTACATTGTGCAGATATCGCCGACCCACCCACCCGAGGATCGGGTGATCCACTGTAGCAAGATTACCACGAATACGGGACCACTTCTCGTCACGGTGATGGGGAAGAGTTGGATCCGAATGATGTAGGTACGTGAGCATTACAGTCCAGTGGTTCGCTAGCTTGTGAAGTTGTAAATACCTAAAGCGGTTCAATTGAAAGGCGCTGGAGGACGTACCAGGTATGGAATAAAGTAGTGTTTCAGGAGGGACGAGAAGCCGAATGATAGGCCATACCGACAGAGCAGAGAAATAGCTGCGCCAACACCGATATCAGAAAGGATGATCTTGCGATAGTCCGTCTTCTGAAACAAAACCGACCGGGGGTTAATGCTGCTTGGAATCCCAGATACAAAAGCTTCAAGATCTGATAGCATCGTACATTGCTACCAGGTGGGTCGTTAGGGTTTCCGAGGGCGTTGACAGTGAGATAGATTTGCATCCCCCAAAGCTGCATGATACACATCTGGGCAAAGACATACAAAGGACTCTCCTCGAGCATTGACGGTTCACCTGTCCAAGTTCACTAAGCGTACGTGGCACGTAGTTTTCGTCTCTTTCTAAAGAAGCGACCGATTTCTAGGAATGAAGTTAGCCGATTGTATATAGGGAGCAGTAGACGAATACGGAACGTGATGCGTGGCATGCGTTGCCCTTTAAGAAAAGTACGGACAGAGAGGAGACTGAAAAAGATGCAGCGGGTGAATTTGCACTCTGACTTGGTATGACTGAAAAAAACAGGGCTTACACTGTGAAAACAAAAGCCGACGATGTCGTTGACGAATCTGTAATACGAGAGATTTCCGTGGCCTGCTTCGTGGCCTGGTAGCATGTAAGTCAGTGGATGCCTGGTGCGACGAGCCATTTTACACCTAGGCACCAGCACCCAGCCATGGCTATGCTTTGCGCAACCCAGTAAAGCATCCACAACGTCCATTTACAGACGGAACAGGACCAGGTGTGCGTGCTGCCCAATGTATGCGCGATGTCGTCGATACGGAGACACGCCACATAGAGGAGAGAAACATTGATGGCATCCGAGTCCTGAGCGACGTACGCCAGGCCTTTCAGCGTTGACTTCTCGTAGAGCTCCTCAGGAATAACGGCACGAAGCTCTTTGAACAAGATCTAGTAGAAACAACAATAAGTAGAACATACAGAATGACAAGAAGAATGGTTGACATTGGGAGGAGAAAATGGCGTCTCTTTGCGCTTGAGGTATTCGACAGAGTCGTGAAACATCATGAACTACGACCAGTGTGATCGAAAACGAGAACTTATCGTGCTCTTAAGTAACAGGTTGGCATTAAAATTGCCAGTGATTCTGATATTCAATATTCGCAGTCGTATCAGTAGGAGGTCCTTTCCATTCGCGGGAGAACTCAAATCTGTGCCGTGACAGATTTTTCGGGGAAGATGGCCTACCGTGGCATTTTCTTCATGGAAGTTAACCTGAGACTCACGAAGAAGTACGAATGTTAACGGGAGTAGGGAGATATTCGCACCATCGCGCGAGAAGATATTTCAAGTTGCGTGATAGATCCGTCAAGCGGCGTCTGATTTGGGACCCTGGGGTGGGGACGGACTCTACTTGCGGTTCGGGGTCCAAGATATGCCTATACTGGGCTTCGAGTTAGTGGAGGGAAGGCAATGAATGCATATGCATCTCTTGGTGTGATAACGTCACTGTGACAGGTAAACTTGCCAATTCACGTTCAAGTAGGAAAATAACATTGGCATTTCGACGTACAAGACTAAATGGAGTACAACAGTTACTTCGCATCGCCATGGACTCCGGAGGGTTGCATGATGAAAATCAGCTCCGCAGTATACGATTCACAGAATGAAACCTGAACGACGCCAATATCCAACCCAACGCTCGACATCCTCATACTGGAGACGCCTTACGCTCTCAGCACGCGCGTTGGGCACAAATCTTGGTAATCCACCGACCTCAGTGCCTGTCCCTTGTTGGTCCTCCAAGGCTTTGAAGAACGGTAACAGTTTCAGTGCAGGCTGGAATATGTTAGAACGGCATCAAGAGTGTCTGGCCGACGTACCACTTCTAAAAGGTCTTCCGCTGTCCCTACCGTATTGCGCAGGGATAGGCAGTCAAACCACTCCTTGGCGCTGAGGAGGGTCATACGTGGTTCTCCGACGGCTTGAACAACCCAAGAAGCAATATCCGTCCAAGGGACGGGATCGGAATGAACAACGTTAATGATAGTGCCGCTACTCGTGTCTTCCTGAAGGGCAAAGGAAACTGAAATGTTGGCTACTTCGTCCAGAGGTATCCAAGAGGCGACCTAAGTCACGATCCGTGTTGAGTACAGAGACAGTCAGGTAAAATGAAATCACATACCCCAGAAAACAAGGGGAACGCGCCCATGTAAATGCTTGATTTGACAAGAATGGGAAACCACTCTGTGGACGACCAAGAGCCGTTAAGTCGACTACCGCAGATCTGCGGAATTCGGATGCACGTAGAAGGCAATTTGCTTCCTGCGATAAGCTGACAGTGGTTGCGTTAGCGTAGATCGTGAAACATCAGCGGGAAACTAACTCTTTCGCCGAGGTACTTGCTCTCTCCGTACGCCTGGCCCCGAGCATGGATAACATCGACGAGAGATTCCGGAACTGGCACACTATCCTTGTCCCAGCTTTGAGCTGAGCTGACCGATGAGGCAAATAAATACCCTTGAAAGTTTGCACTTTCCAAGGCCAATTTAATGAGATTGACGACGCCTTTAAGGTGCGGATTGAATGAGGCCAAAGAGAGGTTGAAATCGACTCTCCACGCGGCATGGATGATGCGCAGGCGCGAAGTCTTAATCTAGATATGAAATCTCAGTTGGAACGAAAGGAGTCAGACGATGATGCTTACCTCTGTCAATATATTACGTCCTAGACCCAAATCCGCGATGGTCAAGTCCGCTGGTAGGAGACGAACCTTTACTGAAGTCAAGAGTCCTTTGTCCAGAGCCTGTCGGTCGAAAATGTCGTAGTGCCGATCCAGAAGGGACTTCGACGATCCGGAAACACGACTCAAGCAGTAGATAACATCAACCTCTGGGCATATAATCAATTTAGCTAGGATGAAAGAGCCCAAAGCCCCAGTGGATCCCGTCAGAAGTACCGCGCCTGTATCTTGCGTTCGTGGTGTAGGAGAGGCGCCGATGTTTCTGATCGTTGACGAGATCATAGGCGTGTATATGTCAAGTAACGACTCGATGGTGTCGACGGTTGGGCTTCCGGCAGCGGCGTTGATGAGCGCCCTGGACATTGCGACTATTGTAAGGTGTCGATAGACCCAATCGAGCGTTATCTCTTCAGCCGATGGGCTCGAAATTACGGTTGCAGCTGCAATAAGGCGGGTTCGAAGAGCTGTTGCGGTCAGACTGGAGAAACGTGAGGTGAGAAACTAATCATAGGGCAATTGCGCCGACCTGTCAAATCCTTGCTCAAACAAATCTGCGTCAGGCCGTACTTCTCTGCCTAAAATGTCTGTTGCCTGATTGGCCAACCATGAAGTCAACTCTTCGGCAGTGGATCCAACTTTCGATGCGTCGAATACGCCCGGTACCTTTGAAGATCTCATTTTCTCGTATCTGCGACGAGCTTTTAGATCGTTAGCTAGCAACCACACGAAACAGCATACAGAGTTGATATGTCCATTTTGAAAGCAGTAAGAGATGCTGTACGATGAAGAGAGCCCTTGGCAGTTCGAAGGAGAGGTTTTCGAACATCGGTGACAATGACCATGTCGAAGAAGACACGAGCCCACGCCGGATTCAAGGAATTAGCCTCCTCAAGCAAGGATCTAGGACATACAACGTTTGCGCCACGCCCACCGCATAGATGGAAGGCTTACCGAATATTTTCCTTGAAAGCGTTTACGGCCATCTTATCGTTGGAGCAGATATTGTCGCGAGGCTGAACAATGACACCGACGCTCTGCTGTTCCCTTCCAAAGAGCATACATAGCGAAACCAGCGGGCTCGAATTAATAAGGTCTTCAGCCGGAGTTGGAACAAGTTTCTCGCCCGATGAGAGTACAATGACATCGTCGACCCGCGCGACACTGCCGTGCTGATCAACTCTCCGTGCGTCACATCATCATTGAAGCATACATTTTCCACAGGTCTTTCGAAGGGTGACGTTCAAATAGATCTGAGGTCGCGAATCCTTCAGCGACGTTACAGGAAGATAGCTGATGAGTCTCTGTCGCCTGCAAAGATCGTCGTTCTGACAACTTTAGGCTGTGATTAAACGCACCATGATTATAGCTTCATAGAGACCGCTTCCTCGAGGGACCCACTGAATAGCTGCTCTAGAGTCGAAGCGGATGTAGCTCCAATCCCCATCGGCGATATCCCTGACACGTGGAACGGTGTGAACAGGTCCGCCGTACTCGGTAGCACCGTATATACTGCTCAGATTGATGCCGTGCTGACAGAGATTGTTTCCTACTTGAGTAGACAGAGTAGCACCTGAAAACCACTGACATGCGCATAAGATCATGTTCCTTATTGACGACGGCCTGTACTTACAACAAATTTCATGGTGCGCAGAAACTGGACCGCGTGAGGAATGGACGCCCAGAGTTCAAGAATCGATGGAAAAGTTACAACCGCGTTGCACTTTGTCGCTTCAGCATGGTCCAAGACACTGGCAGGCGATGCTTGAAAAGGCAGGTTGCCTGCTGATGGACACAGAGGAGGGGAGATGTTGATCACGCGGAGCGCAACCATTGGAATGATTAACTGGAAATAAACACCAAGGGTATGAAACGACGGCAGCATGGAGGCGTTGATGCGTAACAGGGGTCGATGCAAGGTAATGTCGTTCACACATTCTGAGGATTAGAATCAGCGCACATATTGAACTTTGAAAATATACGTACGGAACGAACACCAGTGCAGATTAGAGAGATGGCTCTGCGGTATCGCTTTTGGAAGACCGGTGCTTCCAGATGAATGCAGGTAGAACGCGATGTCAGAAAGCGAACCAGAGCTGTCACCGGTTGTGTAGTAGTCGAATGCAGTCTCCGAACTTTCACGCCCCAGAAATGGGTACAGTGTCTGTGTCAGCGGCATCTCGTGGATCGAGAGCTGTTTCCCACGCTTTTCCAATTCAAGTTGCGTTTGGCTCAATAAATCGCCTAGCGACGAGCAAGTGGCCAGGACCTGGTGGCAGTTGACATCTTGTAAGAGCTTAGCTGTAGCTGCAGATGAATTTCGGGGTGAGAGAAGGATTGGCTGTTTGTAGACGCGTGAGACGTAGGCATGATCAATTAATAAATGTTCTTACCACAAAACCAGCTTTCATAAGACCAACAAACACGGCGTGGTAGACAATGGTGTCGCAAAGTGCCAACAATCCGACAGGGGAGTCCGCGTCGAGATACTTCAGGGAGTGGCAAGCCCGATGGACGGCGCGCGAAAATTCCAAGCTGCTAAGCTCTTGCATGCCCCCGTTGGACTCCTTCCAGGTGTAGATCGCATGACCGGGGTTGTATTCTCGATGAAAATCGGAGAACTCGTGGATCCTCAGAGAGCCATCGAGGGGGGGATACGCCAGCACGGGCTGCCTCGTCACGGCTCTATCCATCTCTGGTAAAGTCAAAGTCAAGGTGATGGAGGAATGTGTATGATTGCAGAAGGTAGGACAACGTCCCATTTGCTAGAAATAGTGGTACACTTTGAGGGCGATCAGAAGCTGCACAGAAATTGCGGGCAGATGCACCGGATGGGAAACCGTCCTCTCGTTAAGCCATTCCTAGCTGCCGTGTTTGATGCTGCACTGGTATTGGTCGAACAAAGCCGTGATGGATGTACGGAACCTCTTCGATAGATCTAAGCGCTTCGTATAATCATTTCACTTCCCGCGAGAACACAGACGGTATGAAGTGCAGAAGGGAAATAAGTGAAATGCGATATGGTGGCTGCAGAAGCTAAAAACACACTATGTTGCGACTTGTCCGAGACGAACGATCTTGTTCTCGCTGATTGCAATGTGTGAGTGACGGAACAACGAAACTGAAATCAGACACTGACATACATGTGGACAATTTGATGTCGAATGTCGGTGGCCCAGCATTGTGTGCGCGCGTACTCAAGCTAGCGGCGTGCTGGTATCAACATCATTGAACAAGATGATTCGCCGAGGAGACCAAACATGAACAAATATCAGGTCAATACCTCCTCTACAGTAGGTTCGGAATCACCGGCTTGGACCGAACCTACCACTACAGAAGTCAGTACAGACATGCGTTATACGTGAGCCAATCAGGACCTCAATTTTCAACCACTTCTGCGCGGTAATTCATCGTTTCGACAAGGTCAAGCCCAATTAGAACCAAACGACCCGTCGCTCTAGTTCATCTGATAGGCGCCGTTTCAATGCATTCGTATTCTGAATCACGGGTTTCCCGCAGTTATATTATTACAACATCATTTTTTGAGGCGGGTTGTAGCGCTCTTGTGAGAGGAACCTTCATAAGTGCTGGACTCTAGTCTCTTGCGATCTGTCATCAAGAACCGATTTCTGAGCAGTCTCTAGGCTTTCTTCTGTCGTCCCCCCGAAAGCCATCTCGCGGGAGCTCTTTGTGATAAACAGATGTGTGTCTGTTTCCACATTCATCGTTCCTTTTACGATAACTCAATGAGTCGGACTGAACTCAGAAGTTCTCGTCAGGCCGTAGGCTTATCGAAGATGCAGTTCAGCTCAACTGGCAATACGCGGGTCGACTCCATATCGTTTATGTCCGATCATAGAGGTATGTGAACTGGGCCAGAGTCGTGATATTTCTGACTGGGTGTACCTATAAATGCGAACGACCTTAAGGTATACAGGTGTACATCTCGATCCCAGAGTAATCACTGCGACATAACAGGATGGCAGTCAATCTAGTTGATGCCAGCCTTGCAGGTATCTGCGTAGAAAGTCTCCTCTACGGCATCTGTGTCGTTCTCTTCTCTGCATCTACGTCTCTTCACGTTTTCAGACACTCGCGTAGACTGAAACCCGGCCAGAGGACGAGTCGATACCTGAAACCAGCAACCGGGCCAACGTGGACTCCAATCTTCATTGGCACTATCTTAGCTTTCCTTGCTGTCACTGGGCAATGGATTACCACAGTTCTGCGTGTCTTTCAGGCCTTTCGTCTCTACAACAACGGTAATACTCCGCTTGAGCTCTACGCGGATCGTTCGCAGCCCAGCAACATCGCAAAAATGGCCTTCATACTGGTTGCTCTGCTCGTTTGTGATGTGATGCTCGTGCGTTCTATGAAGGTCATTCAGCGCCTTTCAAGCTAACGCTTCCGCTTTCCCAGATATATCGCTTGTGGATCGTCTGGAACTTTAATCGCCTTGTAATGGGCCTTCCGAGCCTGACCTTCCTTGGGATGACGGGTAAGTTTTCAAAGCTGCAGAATGCCAAGGCTTGTGCTGACCACGTCTCTCGACGTTCAGCTAGCGCAATTGGCATAATTTATAACATCCGTCGTTCAGTGGTAGGGCCAAGACCATCTGTTGTAGTTCTTTTCCGCTGACTGAGTTGTACGCAGCATGGTCCTGTAACGAACATTTTCACCTCAGCCGCCGGTTCATGGATTATAGGTGACATTGTCTTTATATTTAGGTAAGGATCACTGGCTAATCGCTCCCTGCTGGCGCTGATTTGAACCAGCACAACGATGTACTGTACAGGTCGGCGGCCGGCCCTTTTCAGTGCTCTGAATGGGAACTGACCTTTGCTCCTATAGCGATGATCACGTATCGTATTTGGAGCATCAATCGACTCGTCGATAGGTCAGGAGGAGGTCTTAATGTAAGTTCTACAACGGTTAGGCAAGCTCGCATGCTGATAGGAGCTCAGTCTGTCATGACGTTGATCGCTGAAAGTGCAGCACTTTACGCGTATGTGACGCTTTTGCGGTTGGCCATTACACTCATGTTTCATATACCAGCGTATGGACTCTCTTCTTCCTGATCACATTTCTTGCCCAGAGCAGCTTAGAGGTCTTCTGCCTCGACACCATTGGGCACATTTCTACTATTGCAACCCTGCTCATCAACGTACGAGTTGGCTTGGGTTGGGCGCAGACCGCTATCGATCCGACCACTTTTACCACGGGGCTAGTCGCACAGGAGCAGCACGAGCTCAGCACTGCGACCGCTGTCCGGATGGATATTGACGTTACCCGTGTTGTGAGCTATCCAAACGAGTTTGACGGCGAGGAGTCTGTTCGCGATGATTCAAGTCCCAAAATAGTAACAGGTGGCCACACCTCGCACCTCCCCTTCCATGTCCGAGATGGTAGTAACGAGACAGAATAATGAATGTACTAGTACTTTCAAAGATTACTCTGATGTTGTATTAATAAACTACATTGACGTGGCACGAACTCAGTATGAACTTACTAGTATATTGACAGACGTAGGTTCGGAGAGAAAGGATCATTGGACGACAAGCATTCACTGGTGCAATCAGATTTATTTCCGACTCGAATTGGCGAAAAAGTCAACCCAAACCGTGAGGAACGGCGTCTAAGGATATTGTAGTGATCCCCACCAATGGCGAAACCGGCGAGAATGTGTCTTCCTTGTCTGGGCACGACTCTGCGTTGTCGAAGGGGATCATAACCTCGGTGGTGGTCTTCGCGGTGTGGCTCGCCGAGAAGGTGAATCGTTACGCGTTGACCTAGGCTCTCAGTCGGGAAGTTGGCTTGGGGCACCATCAAGTTCCTATTTTCGTTATAGTTCGAAAAATGGGAAATGTCAGTCAATCGCGAACCGAAGTTATGCATCAATACGGACTCAAACGACATGCCTGCGAAACATATAACAGTCGGTGGCTGTTCCATCACATCTTCTTGAAGATAGGAAACAAGTCCTAGTGGTCACGCCGTGAGAGTTTCCTCAATTATTGCCTAGTATATTCTACAGTGAGACGATCTAATATCTTGAGAAATCCCTCGGTAAATATGGGATATCCGGGAATAGAGAATAACTATGACCGACTGTGACCGATGACTCGGATACCCCGACCGATGTGTGCCGCGATTCTCAGAATTGAATTGCTCATCATCGAAGTTCGATGGTGTCTGAGGTCTTGACGATGTTGCCCTTCGACAGTTCGAGCGGACTTCCTGGAAGCTCAGCTGATACGGTACTGCTTCAGAAGCAGTACTAAGCGCCCACTTCGAGTGTACAACATGAGGTATGCGCGAATGATCCGATCGCATTAGCTTTTATTATCGAGTCTCTCAAGAGTCTCTTGTCTTTTGATGATGAGCGGAAGAAGCAAAAGCACAAAGCTCGGCAAGGCTTGGCGGCAGCGCGCAATTGTAATCACGTCCTAGGGAGAAGATGTAACTGAAGAAATGGCTCATCGACATATCACGACCGTCTAGACGCGAACAAGCAGCTCGAACACATTCCCCAAAGCTTTAAGTATTGGTACCAATTTAACCTAAGTAAGCATGCTCTATGAGCTGAGCTATTACGGTCGTGTAGTTCATAGCACACAACAGACGAAATCTATCGCATCCCGGACAGTTTAGAACTTCAGACCCTAGCCTAACTCGAAACATTATGCAAGAATAACTCCCACGTCCTCGTACTCGAGGCGCTCTGCAAGCATGATCTTCCAAGAGGCGATTGATCAGACAGCAGTTCGCAGATGCGGCTACCGTGTTCCAGCGCTTCGAAAACACATTGGCGGCTGAGTATTGAAGACCAAGTGTAGTGTAATCTGTATAATTAAATTGAACAAGCCCAGAAGTTACGCGCTAGCAGGGCTCCAAGCAGTCATTATACTAGCGAAGCCGTTGACGTTACTGCTTTCTTCAACAACACCAACGCCATCAATAGTGAGTTGATACGTCGTCGCCACAGTATTGAGACTGTATATCGTCACTGACGAGGCAGAGTCGATACTTGCAATATGCGCTTGACAATCCCTCGTGTCCAGGCATTCCTGCCGGTAGTTCTAACGGTGCTGTTAGCACTAGGAAAAAATCAAGAACAAGTACTGTTCACCTTGAAGAAACTGTACAGTCCGCCGCCTGTTTCATTGTCAATAAGG
>JADNYV010000875.1:0-13674 GCA_015501055.1 Mucidula mucida
AAGCTAGCAGATAAACGACCGCTCCTCCAAAGTAGTTTACCTCGGGAATGATAGGTTGGCCGTTAGCATCAAGCTTCTTGTCAATGGAGAGGGTCGCAAGCGCGTTGGACACGACGAGGAAGAGCGTTGAACGGGCGAGCCTCTCACCAGGACACACACGGCGACCGAAACCAAAAACGAATTCAAGAGGGTCTGTCTGAGGAGAAGGCCCTAGAAACCGTTCAGGACGGAACTGGTTGGGATCGGCGTAGATAGATGAATCGCGAGTAAATGCCCTGTAGGGAAATATCAGTGACCGCGTTCGTGAGTGCATTGGGGTTTAGGCTGTGTACCAGACATTGGGTATAATGATAGTTCCTTTTGGAATGTAGTATCCATGATACTCTCCATTTTCACTGGCACTGTGTGGCATGGCCTGCGGCGCGATAGGAGCCCATCGCTGCATCTCCTTGATGAGGGCGTTCACATACGGCAACCTTAGACGGTCCTCCCACGTCGGTAGAGTGTCATGTCCAATAACACTGTCGAGCTCCTGTTGTGCGCTATGCTGCGCCTCTGGGAACAAAGTCATGCAAAGGAAGAATGTACTGAGCGCAGCGACAGCGGTGTCGGCACCACCAGTGTATAGAGCTTCGACTGTCCACGCGAGAAGGTTCTCTTCGTGTTCACCACGATCGATCTCACCGCCGACAAAAGATGGACGAGCTGTTCCTTTAGTCTGTGGAAAAGCGCATAACAGTAAGAATACAAAAAGTGTCCATAACAGTAAGGGCTCTAACCAACTGTTCCCTGACCATGTTCATTGGCTTTGTGAGGACTTCGTCGACACTTGCACGCATACGGTCCGCCGTGTCCATCCAACCTGTACCGGGGAACCAGCGCGGAACGTATGCCACTAGAAAAAGATGACTATCATAAATCATGGAGTACAAGCTATTGAATCACTTACGTAGTGGAATGAAATCAACCAAGAAATTCCCCGGTGTAGTAGTCTACGTTCGGACTGGTTAGACTTGGAGCACGCCAACTTGCAGATATCTAAAGCTCCCCTTGTTAAGGTCGGTGTTGACGCGCTCGATGAGGTCAACGTACTCGTCTCTTCCGGGTGAGACGTCGTGACCATGAAAATCCTCAAAATGATCGTGCCTGCAAGCCTGAAGAAATAAGTCGAAGTGCCAGGACGAAGGATGAAGACATTACATGCGCAAATGATACTTGAAATCGTCTGGTGAATCAATGACACGGCGCAGGAAGCGGCGAGTCTCGTGCTCCTCCATGTGGATGTAAGTCTCTAATGCAGCAGGAGTGCCTACGGCGTTCAACATCATCGTTCGAGCTGGCCGGAAGTACTTGTGGCTAGCATTGTACATAATAGGGCTGTCCTTCCATCCCACAATGTTGTTCGCGAAGTGCTGGCGAGGACGATCACTGTATACCGCGCCCAAATTGTCGAGTAAGTCTTGGGCAGCTTTTAGCGAGTTAAGTATGATAATGTCGGTACCGGCGACATTAACGTAAACGATCTCGCCGTACTGTTCACCCCATCTAGTGAAAGTAAGCCAGTTCTGGCTGCTGGCCATGAGAGAAGACTTCCGATAAATGGGTAGCTTGGTGGGCCAGGCGGCAGCCGCTTGTCGCTTTTCAGTACATATAGCAGCGAAGTAAAGCCAACAATGGCTACGGTAACGAAAACAAGGCTGAGATCGGTTGAGAACATCGTAGTGATGAAGTAAGTTCAAGGCGGCAAGAAGTTAACAGCGCAGAAAGACAGTCTCCACAGAGCCATATGATGTTGCCGTTGATTGGCTACCGGAGTACCTAGGTTGTAAAGAGCCAAGCACATGATGCTCTGAAGCTTTTGGAGGTTTGTCGGAGAAGGTCATAGGTGACGTCACAGTCACGCGAACCCTTCTGACTTTAAATTCTCACGACCAGCTTAAACTGTCGGGCGAGAGCACAGCGCACATCAGATCATCTCATGCTGCTCATCAGCGATGTTTTTCGACGATCCCATGACTCTTCTCTGCTGCGACTTGGGATGCGACTCTTCTTTTGACGGCTATCCCAGTAATATGCAACTGATTGCCATTGACGCCCAAAAAGCGCGGATTGTAGTGAGGCAATTTGGCCGCCCATTTCGCATATCGGCTTCCATGCAACGCCCATTTCACTTCCCGAGACTACTCAGAGTAGCCGTGAAAGCCCTCCCGGTGATCAATCTCTAGTACGATTCACCAGCATGCCCCAAGGAGAATCATCAGGCCAAGTATGACCGGGATACTACTCGTCGAAGACTGCATTCTTTCTATCTCATTGGGTCAGTACAGAGTAACGGCTTCATCATAATGATCAACCCCGCGCTTGATCATCTCAAGAAGTCACTCTACGCGCTTATAACAATACGGCGTTCTTGTCTCCACGAAAATGAGTGTTTCTCTCTCCTCTTCAATGACTTCCAGTATGCGATGGCATGCGACTCGCTGTGGGCCGTAAGTTCTTTCTCAGGTTTTCGCGCAATGGAGAACTCACCGTTTCACAAAGGCGGACATGCGACGAAACTGAGATTCCAACCCTCCTGTTTGACAGCCCGAGAGTGAACCCTCTAGACGTCTACTTCAATAATCCTGGCTCTGACGACAGTCCACCTTCGTGCGTTCTTCCCCCCTGTTTTGTTCGTCGCCACAATTCGATGCCCTAGGTATGAACATGCTACTGGACGCACTTCGACTCGTGTGACCCCACAGTCCATTACGTACACGTTCAAAACGTCTTGTTCAATGCGGCGGAACGTTGTTAGTGTCGTGCCCGGGACTAACTCAACGCAAGCAATGCCATACCGGCTTCATATCACCAAGAATGCTGCAACATATACCACAAGTATTTGTGAGTTTATTCCGTGCCGCTCCTTCCTTATTGAATGTCATCTGACGCGTCTCCGCTAGCTATTCAGCGACACGATGGAGGGATGATCGGCGACTTTGAGTGTGTATCGCGTTCTTTACCGCGTCCCGTCTAATGAGTGCGATCGCAGGACTGGATATACACAGAAGAGTGGCTCTGTGACCATGCGAGGGCAGGGCTTCATCATAACCGAGGTTCTGACCCGTTCGAATATGTGTGTGGGGCGGGGCGTTCCGTGGAAGGAGCGTCAGAGGCAAGTGCGTACGATTCTCTTCCCGGGTGTTTGCCTGCCTTTTTGCTTCGCCAATCCATGTCCGCATCTTGATCACGATGCTGATCATCATTTTGTCCAGGCGTCGAAGAACGTTTGGCAGTGGAAGCTAGGGCACTATACAAAGCGCATATTCTGGGATGTCACGAACCCGGGGTGATGACGGTGAGTTGTTGATCTTGGCCTTGATTGAGAATAGTGGGCACCTCCTTTCTATATCAAAACAAGCGGTGCACATTGATTCTTCCGGCGCCTGTGTTCATCATTGCTCTTGCTAATATTCTATGCAGTGTTATTCGTCCAACACTTGGGATCGTGCTGTGTGTCTCGCGGTCTTCACATACGCTTCCTCCGATACTTCAAAGACGCTCGAGATATACCCAGAGGGCCACGAGGTCATCGAGGACATTCTAATCTCCGCGCTGATTTTGGAGAGATGGAAATTGGAGATGGTGATTTGATTACCGGGATCGCGGCCTATAGCTTACCTTGATGGCCACGAATATTCAAGTCTTCGCCATGACTGATGTAGATGCTCAAGTCCGACGTTTGATATTGAGGTAGATCAAATTTTCATCAAGAGAACAAACAGTTGTTGGTATCACTCCATGCTTGTCTAGGCTGTCCATTCCTGCAACCAGGTGTGCATGGAAGCCAAAGCCTGCTTGTGGAGAGCACCGATAGTCGGATCGGAGGCTCCTCGGGCAGCAGAAAGATCGGAACAGTGGAACCCATCGGACTCCACGATAGGCTGCCTATCAGTGCTCGCGACGTTGACGCCCTCGGCCGACATTGTCGCCTCTCGCCACGGGTCTCCTACAACAAAAATCAGTAAACACGGAAACCATTAAACAGGGAGACGCGTACTTAAACCAGTTGCGAAGAAAAGTCTGTCGACATTTACCGAAAAACCGGCATAATCCGTGTTTACATGTTCAACGTTGGGCAATGGTAGACTCGGGAAGGCATCCTTGAACATCAGCTGGCATTGGCGCTACTCCGGGCGTTAGCCAGTCATTAAACCACGAACATCTGTTGAAACTTACCGGATCGTACCCGGTGTCAACGTTGACTAGTCGCGACACTAGTGGGTTGATATCGACGACATCTTTGGGAGGTCCATCCTTCGTGAATTGTTGAGTTGCTGCTAGCACGTCTTTTACTGCCTGGGATCCGTACCTGATAATAGCCCACTTCGTTACAGCTAAGATGATGCATGTCAGACCTCGGTTTTCCAAGGATGGAGAGAGAACTCTTACACAATCCAGAACCACGAACGAGAGGCATTATCTACATCCGTGTTGGTATAAAACTCGCTATCCGGGTCATATGTGCCTAGACAGTCACTTCAAAGGATTAGGATCGTAGAAGAATATCGCAAGTGAGTACGCGTACACCGCGTTGTTGTCGCCGCAGACTGTAAGAAGCATAAGCACCTTTAAAAACGATTGATAGGAAACGACACACGATCTGCATAGTAACCTTCCTTCCAAAACGCGCCCCACGCAGTAAGCGCATTGTCCAGACCCCATCCTTCGGCGGGGGCCACTTCGCCATCTTTGACTTCCAGCGCGTCGCAGAAGTCGTAGAACTGTGTCCCAGGACCAGAATTAGTCTGCAGAGATTGCCAGTCCCAGAGGTTATTCCTCACTGGTGTAAAGATTCATCGATGTAAGAAGAAAATGATTGTTGTACACTTACGAGCCCCCGCGACATCGTCCAGATGAGTCATTTCCCCAAGACCAAAGACATCTTTGAGCTCATTGATTGCGGTCTCGTTGCTACCGGAAAACGTTTCGTCGACATGCGCAATCACCGCGGCGACGTCGGCAGAGCAGTTGACGGGCATATTCTGCCTGATCGGCTCGAAGTATTTCCAGAAGTCTCTGCAAAGCGCATGTCAACGCAATGCAGGCCGAAGATCACGCAAGAGCAACATACGTGATAGCTTCCACTACAGCAGAAGAAGCATAACCCGCCCAGAATAAACCAGGCTTACTATAGAACCGATGTGAACAACTGTAGCCTTTAGGAAAGTCGTGTTACTCACTTGACCATGGTCCAACTCGTCAGAGCACCTGTTGCGCGTTAAGGAGCAGGTACGAATTCCAACTTCTACTCGCACCTGAGTAGCTCCCCCCGATGAGAATCCACGGCGCTTTGTCGGGACCAACTTCGGTTCCATTGGGCATGGCAAGAGCAACGTTGTTCGCGAAATAATCCAAGTCATCGATGGCCTGCTGGATGGTGTGATACTTGAGGCTCGCCGGTGTGAGGTCAGGGTACGGGTTGCTTAATCCATAGAAACGATGCTCCAGCACAATGGTCGCGCCACCCTCTTGTTGGGCGATAAGGCCGTTGATGGTCGCGTTAGTCAGGTAGGCGGTATACGCTATGAATATCCATGAGATACGAGAATTTGACGCGTTTGATAGTTACGAACGGGCCGCGTTAGCCTCGCCGGGTGTCATGAGGATAATAGGACCACCTTCGGATAAGCAGATCAGCACAAGTAACAAGAAAAGAAGAAACGCCATGCTAACCTGGCTCATAGAACTCCCATGTGTGCCAAAATCGTTGCTGGAAAGTGCCCTTGGAGGGGTCGGTGTGGTCGATGAGCTGATCGAAGTAATAGGTCGTGTTCAGAGGTGGCAAAGCGTCTGCAGCTTTGGAGCGGAACGCTTCAACGCGTCTGTCGGGTATTTCGATGACAGGCGCGAGCGGAATAGCTGGCGCCTTACCGTGGGCGCGACCATTCGGGAGGGCAGCTTGGACGGCGGAGAAACAAGAGGTCAAAAGAGCGGACGTCAATAGCACGTGTAGTGGGGCCATCCTGGGGGGAAGGAATGGTACACTTGGAATGGTGCCTCTGCACCTGTCCTAGTTAAATAGCCTAGCCTTACGTTTTTGATGCAAGAATGAGAAGCATATGGTTCCGCCTATGCCCGCGAGGTGAAGTGCGTGATTGGAGAAGAGAAGCTCTATAACAACCATCTGACGAAAGCTAGAACAATCGTCGGGAGCACCCTGAAGGGGCCTTGAGCGTTTGCTTTCCTAGCGGTCCCACGCGGTAAGAAAGATAGCGTGATCTCTACTCTAGAGCGGAGCGCACCATCTTCGTATTTACCCGTATGTAAATCAAGTTTCAGAGTATTCGGGATGGCGCATCCCTGCCCTAAGAGAATGTTGCGAAAACTTCTGCGCGTTTGAGACCTCGGAGTTGTCAATGGGCGGTCATCGTGTCGCGCTGAGCTGAGGAGAACATCAGTCACGGAGGCCGAGAGGCAAAGAGAGGCGCGTCGGGGGCACATACAGGAAGAATTAATCATATACACTGCATGCTACATTCGGCTATTATGGGAAAGTCACGATCATGACGGTGAGGGTCAGAATCAAAAGCGCCAAATTAGGCCAATCTAAAAGACCACAACAATCAAACAACAATCATCACACTTCATGTTCTCTCATATCATCTCACTACTACTGTATTGGTAAGTATCAGGAGTACCTATCACATTGGGATATGGAAAATCGACGTTTGCCATCAAAGGCAAAATCAGAGGAGGTGTAGGTAACATCCAGTCTCCAATGTGTTGGCCGTCGAACAAATAAGAAAACAGACATCACAGCAATAACATCAGCAAGCGGATGTTGCCCCTCCTTGATGTCAATGCCACTGCCAATGGTGTCCGCTACCGCCACGTTCAGGTGTTTGCTGAATTCGTGGTACATGACACTCTGAGCCGTGTCGATTAATGATGGCAGGAACTGGGGCGTCGGGCTTAGGCAAGTTGATACCTCCTGGCGAGCAACTGCCTAGTGTACTCCAAATTGGCCACCATTGGTCATGTTTGGCTCGTCGAGATGTCCAGCAAAATGACGTCGATGGCACCTTGCACGCCAGGGCCTATCTTGACGCTGTCTCTAGATCCGACTCTGACTCTGATGGCATACCGATCTCTGGCGTGGAATGAGCCGCCACGACTATGTTTGTGACCAAGCATACCGAGTGCAGACCTGAGATGTAAGACCCCCTACATTTTTTTCAGAGTTGTCTTCAATTTCAAAACATCATGCTGCAAAGAATCAGTGGAACACTGGAAACTCATGCGACACCTACAAACCTCATATTCTGCCGCGCGCACTAGATATTCCGTTATCCTTGCCAGCAGTTGTTTTCTTTCGGCCCACCACATGTCGCTTTCTTGAGTGTGACTTTGCATTATAATGTCGATAATGCCTTCTATCGACGAGCGTGGTTCTTTGGGCGGTTCTTCCGGTTCCAAATATTCGCAAGGGGAAAATTTGTCCGACCGCGCTCGTCTTAATCGTCCTATGCAGGTTACCTGCAAGGGTAACCACGGGCACCGGTAGACGAGGCAGACGACGACGCGCGAGAATTAGACGAGACAGCCTGAGACGGTGCATAGAGGTCAGGGGAAAGGTTGAAAGAGGTGATTCAGATCGGATGATGATCGCTCAAGAACTTACCGGAATTCAGTTGCCGGCGGCTATACACATTCCCAAATGGGATCACAACATCCAGACGCCCTTTCCTCCATCCACCGAAAGCGCGCCCCATATGAGCCTACAAAAGCGCGCAAGGTCCTCCTCGTTGTCGTCACTATCGTCTGCGTCACCCCCACCGACGTCCACTAGAAAGCGAGGTCCTCATTTAGCACTACCTCCCTCCAATGGCAGCTAATCCGAGCCCCGCAGCCAAACTAGAGACGAAAGAATGTCCTATATGCTCCGAGCACATCCCTGTCCGGTTATTGCAGAAACACACACTCCTCGAATCGCAGCGCGTCGACCGGATAATGGATAGCATTGGATCGACAGAGGTCCTCTACGATGATCTGGAGGAGGGGTACGTTCTCGTTATTACGCCGACTTGATAGAATGAAAGGACAATTCATTAGGTCTAGTACGCAACGACGACGCTCTGCTATACGCGCCCAGAAATCCATCTCATCCACGCGCGACCGCACGGAAATTCAGACGACGAAGACCCTCCAGTCCATCAAGAAAAACCGCAAAAAACGCTATGCGGGTCTGCGTGAGATGACCAAGGAGATCGAAGAGGGCTATGTCCCTCGCGCAGGACCCAGCCGGCATAACATTGTATGTCCTGTTTGCCTTGGGACGGTGTCAGGAGACCAGGACGTGCTCGATGCGCATGTGGACGCCTGTCTCGCCGACGCGTCACGCAAGATGGAAGAGGAGCGACAGAGACGCGAGATGGAGGCGGAAGAGGAAGAGTGGGAAGAGGTAGATGAAACTATCATTGGGAATGTTCGAGGTTCGTGGCGTTACCTTTTTTTGTTTTCTCTGTCTAACGTCAAGTTCTAGGATCAGGTTTTCACACACGAGACCACAACGAGCAGGACGTCGAGGAGGCAATCGACGTTGACGGCGACGATGACGCTTTTGGATGTGCGCAGTTTACAGAGGGCGATATTCTACCATTGGCACTTCCGGGTCCGCCGCCTCAGGACGTTCCAGTCGACATCGAAAACGACGACGACGAAACGCTTCGCGAGTTGGTCGCCGCCGGAAAGACGAAGAAAGGGAAAACGCGGACCCAAATTGACGGTCTTGACGCCGTAAAGGCCAAGATGGACGAGGTGATGGGTGTCGGGGACACGGATCGGATGGATCTCGCCATATTAACAGCGAAACAGTCTGGCAGCAAACGCGCATTAGTGTCGGCTCTCGAGGAGAAGGTGAAGCATCTGGAGGCGTCCAGAGTTTCAGCAACAACATCTCTATTGTGTCGCATCTGCTTGGATCCCTATAACGAGCCTACTGTATCGACGGGCTGCTGGCATACGTGTTGTCGGGAGTGCTGGCTTCGATGCTTGGGATCCACGAAGCTCTGCCCCATATGTAAACGTATCACTGGAGCAACAGATTTACGACGCGTGTACCTCTGAGATCGCTTGGTTTAGTGTTGGGGCTTGCCTTTTTGTTGTAGATCATGCTTTAATTATCGTTACAAATGTCAGCAATAACATGTAGAATAAATGCTTGCTTTCTCGTGGGCACTGGTGGCGAAGCGCAGACGATAATGATGGCAGCCGCGATTAGAACATTGCGGCTTTGTAGGCTCATATGGGAGGATGTTGTAATGTATGTACTGCCGCCGGCAACTCTAAAAATTGGGGTCTGGGGAACAACCTTGAACGTTGACCACCATGTTCGTCACTCGATCCAATCTCTCCTTTAGATTGACCTCTGGGCTCTCCCTTGCGGGTAGAATTCAGCGAATTCACACCGATGATCCAAATAATACGGTAAGACGCTTCCCTTACATGGCCGGACAAGTTGACACCTTGCCAATAACTTTCCAGGAAATTACCAGGCAAAACTCTTTTATCTCAGAGGCTGGCTTCCGCATGGCCCTAGCCGACCAGCGTCACGATATGTTAGCTGCCACGCAGAAGGAGCGTCAACATTGGTTAGCCACCACGGAGAAGCTCAACTGTCAGATCAAGGAGGATGCACGACTGATTGTCAAGTTCGAGGTGCGTGCTACATAGAGAGTTCCCGACGTTCAATTCATTTTCTGCACAGTACAACGCGATCGCCTCCCAAGTCGAGCTGCAACGACTTATGGGAAACCTCCACCTACGATCGCATTGGTATGTGTGGCCAAGGCAATCTGTTACAGTTGCTCACTCAGACATGGCAGAAATCATTTCCTTTAGTGTGCACACACGACTAGGACATAAGGGCAATGCCGGTGTCCAGAACGCCATCAATGCCATTGCCTCTGGCACTCTCGACAACCGTACGGCCGCCAGGCCTAATGGCACTGTCGGTGTTGTCTATGCCGATGCTCGCGCAGACATAGAAGCACGTCTCAGCTGGCTGGCAGGCCTTGTTCCACAATCCATCGACAAGGCGGTCGGTTTACTATACCACGAGGTCTCCAAACACATCCATGGTCAACAGGCCGACCCGATCCGCATCAAAGAGGGCGATCACTCAGCAGCGGAAGTTGTTGCTGTCTTGTCCATATTGGTTTTTGCCCGTCGACGATTGAACTTTCCGGTTGATGTCAGATACACCTCCACTGATTGCTTTAAGGACTTTTTAATATCAGAATTAGATTGATATGTATTACTTTTGTTGTACTTCTTTATGGCAGCTGGAGGTGAACCGTTGTAATAGAATTGAGTTTGAAGTATACTGTGTGTATGGGGAGCCCGTCGCAGGGGACACAATGTGTTGAGGTCTCAGACCTCAGAGCGGTGTTTAAGCCCATAATTCGTGTATGAGTGTTTTAGCATTCACTAGTACGCGATTCTACTCTCAAAGGTACACGCGACGCAATTTTGGGTTGATGCACTCTGATAGTTTAGTGTGGTCACTGCGATGGGAGAGGCGGGCTGCGAGTGAATTTCGATAGTCCAGGCCATGGTCAAAACACCCGAGCTCACGAGAGAGTAAACACGCACACAAGACTGTAGTGTATCGGCGGAAGACGTTTTTCCAGACAATTCCATCCTTTAGATTTAGCAATGTAAGTAATAACTCGTAAGACGACGTATATCTCCAGATAAATTCAATGACGGCCTGACGTCTCCGCCCAATCCTTGCTCCCCATCTGCACTAAACGCGAACACGCGCGCGCAAATGCGAAGACTTCCTCTTCCCCACTGAATATTGAGCTTGCGCCAATATTTTCCGTCAAACCCTGAACACGAAATAGTGAACAAAGATTGCGCCATGAGACCGAAAAGCCAACGTACGAGGTCATCCATAACACTCCTCAAGTGGTCCGAAGGCGCATCGGTCTTGTTGCTGTTTTCATCCGAAAACACTCGGTGAATAGGAACCTCCGACGTCACGAACAATTTAGTCTGTCACCGTTCATCAGCAGGTGCGAAAAAGACTCAAGATACATAGCTTTACCTTGCTCTCATAGCATGCATCTATGAATGTAATAAACCTTCTAGCCTGCGCATAACGTTAATAATGCTGTCCACACAAGTCATATGGGAAAATACCTTGTCTTTACTGTCCAGACCCATCTTCGGCACTTCTAGTAGGAACACGGTAGGGAAGGTCTTGGTAACTTCTAGATAATCCGCCGCGCTCAGTGGCTGCCCACACAGGTCGTCGAAGCGGAATTTGGCAACATCTTTGCTGCTCTCTGGGACCTTCAGCGTCCGGCCCCAGATACTTAATGGTCTATGGTGTACGACCTCATCCCCATCGGTAAGAGAATTAAAGATCTTGTTGATTTCCAGGGCATTAGATGGTGTCAGTGGGTCGAAGTAAACTTTGGACAGTGCACGAGGTATGCGTCTGTAGTCCGTTCCGGAATCGAGGTCGGTCACTTCAAATCGCGTCTTGAGTAGTTCGATCGCGGGTATGAAGCTGGATCGCTGGATGCCGTTCTTGTATAGCTCGTCTGGATGCCGGTTGGAAGTGATAACGCAGACAACGCCGTAATTCATCAGGTTTTCGAGAAGCCGACGGAGAATCATGGCATCGGCAATGTCAGTCACCTGTATTGCCCGAGTCAGTCCAAGCAGCGCAGCAGAGACGTCCGCATTTACCTGGAACTCGTCGAAACAGAGGATGTAGGCATCGTTAGCGAAGTCACGCGCAACAGGGAGTATAGGGTCGCCACCCTTGTGTCCCATGGCTAGCTTTGCAGCGTGAAGACGTTTGTGTACGTCAATCATGAATGCGTGGAAGTGGACGCGCCGCTTCCGCTTCAAAGATGGTGGTAGTGTATTGTAAAATAGATCCATGAGCATTGTTTTCCCGGTGCCAACGTCTCCATAGAGGTATAGACCCAGAGGAACGTCATCAGGTGGCGCTGCAGGTATCGTGTCATTTCGAGAGAACCAGCGAGATATCTGCTTCAAATCAATAATAGCGTTACCAACGCAGCATGGAGACGAACAAGAGATATAGAGGCAGACGAGTCCGGCACTGGCGGCGGGGTATAGTGTAATAGTCTGTCGTGTAAATCCTGCAGCTTCTGTATTATTCGCGTCTGATGTGAGTCCCCGCGCAGTCGGCCAGCGGCTATTGATCGATGGTACTGTTCCAAAGGTGTATAGAAATCTATCAAGGTCAGTCAGCAACCTATCAAGGACCTGCGATCCACCCACCTTGGGGCTCTGAAGGCGGTGTCGGTCGAGCAAACGCCCGTGCACCCGAAGCGAGGACCTCGTGTTCAGCGACGCTGGCTGATGCAGAGTCGACTGCGAGAGTAGTGCTCGGAGCCTTTCCTCGTCCATTGATAGAATGCGATCGTGATGTTGACGCCTGTGTTGACAGAAGTGCCCGATGTCGACAGGCAGCCCGTCGCGACGGTCTGGGCGCCGCCGACATCAGCGCTCTTGCTGCTCTTGAAGACATGGCTAATATGGTGGAGAATAAAGGAGGAAATAGCTGATTTAGTACCATACGCGAGACGGATCATCCCGACGCCCACGTGAAATCGGTTCAACATCGTTTCGGACGACGACTCCCGGCGATGGACGGCTACGATGATACCTATATCCTCCTGCTCCTCGCCGACAGCAATTTGCCGACTGGGTCATTCGTCGCGTCGTCAGGCCTGGAATCGTACATGAAGCATGGCTTTGGGAGCGGCGATGTTGTCACCTTTGTCCGAGACAGTCTTGCGTCCTACGGCCGCAGCGCGCTGCCCTTTGTGTCCGATGCGCACAGGTTGATGAGCGGATACCGCGACGGAGACAGCAGCGACTCTGCGGCGGTTGTCGAGGAGCTCGCCGCTTTGGAGGAGCTCTACGACTCGATGACGCTTAATCACGTCGCCCGACGAGCGTCGAAAGCGCAAGGGGTTGCTCTCCTAACTCTCTACACCAAGGCATTTGCGCCGCCGGCATCTCATCCGTCATCTTCCGCCGTCCAGCAAAAGATGGCTTCACTCTCTTTGCCGCGTTCAAGTCCATGGTCAGACAAGAGAAAACTCATGGACATCTCCCGACGTGCTGGGGTGTTCTAACAGCCGCTCTCGGCCTTACTTTAGGTGTTCATTCTCCCCATGCTCGAGGGGCTCAGCTCTAATGTCCGTCTAGAACGAGCGTGTTATCTGCACTTGTTCCTTCATGCAAGAGGCCTTTTATCTGCGTCTGTCCGTCTGAATGACATTGGGCCATATAACTCTCAGCAAATCCTACTGCATACTGTTCGTCCACTGGTGGCGGCCGAGGCTGAACGATGTCGCGGTCTAAGCACAGGAACGATTGTTCAAGACGAAGGTTTCGATCCAGTCGCACACGGGCCAGCAAACACTTGGCCCTTGGGCGAGATATTGGCAGCCCGCCACGATTTGCAGCATTCTCGCATTTTCAACAGTTAGACCAGGCAAGTAGTCAAAACCTGCCATCAGTAATCGCGTACAATCAACTGATTTTGTAGCCACGGGACAGACTAAAGTGCTAAGCGAACTGAGGATCGCGTCTCTCAACACAATATTGTCCCTTTCAACGCATACATTCCCTATTTTC
>JADNYV010000876.1:0-13673 GCA_015501055.1 Mucidula mucida
ACAGAAGGTCCTCAGTTCGAGCCTGGGTCGACTCAATTGTATTTTGCCAGCTACTTTTTGTGGCGCCAGATTTGCTTTCTCAAAAAATTTTGATGGACTTTTTGAAATTTGCAGCTTGCCATTTGTCCGTATATCAAGATTCATGAAAACAAGTATGAGCCGGTGGAGTCGGGAGCCCATCTGTTGATCAGTGATAAACTTATATCTATGTTGCTGCTTACACTTTACAGTACTTCCATTGTCCAATGAAGAAACTTACTAAGACGTTTCAATCAAGCAAAAAATGCCGCCCGCTTGGCATTCCGACTCGTCTGGCAACTACCACCATGTCATTGACCAAGGTCTGTTTTGCTCCTCTGGAATCTGCACAAAATGAAGGACTCTAACCTCTTTTCCAGTCGCCCGTTCTCCTCGTGACCCTACTCCAGGGCAAGCAAGTATATCAAAACGCATCTCGCAAAGACCTCATTGCGGGACTGAAAAGAGCGAATCAGCCGGACTGTCGACAGTCTCATGAGCAATCTCACCACCACTCCTCCTCCACGCGCCGTATTCATTCAAGACGCGGCTCTGGCCTATAATGGATTTGCCATGTACACCAGGGCTCTCGTACAGTACACCCGGAACGGAGGAACGGTCGTGGTTGGTTGGGACTTTGCGAATCACGTCATGCCGCCAGAGATGGAGGCGTTCTTCAAACAGTGGGACCTACCATGGAAGCAGGCTCGTATTTCCGGACGACTTTTCACCGCAACCAAGCCAATAGTGCTATCAACCACGTAGACCTATGCGACAAGTACAGCGCAGAATCGTTGTCCTTGCGTGACGTCACGCCAGAACACGCGTTGTACACGCCCTCGTCCGCGTCTCACGTCGAGTCTCGGGTTTTCCCTGAAGATTTCTGCCCCGTCGACGTGAAGGAAACCGCGGTTGCGTTTGCGCGTGCTGGAAAAGGCCTCTTTGGATACTCTGGCGACGTGAATAACGAGGTTGACTCGACCAAAGCGCACCTTGCCATGCTAGGACTCCCACATGGCTTCATCCCATCAGTCTTCACGCGTCCAGGAAGATTCGCTGTGAGTGTGCCCGGTATCGGCACGGAGAACGATCCAGAGATGTCGGTGTACACAGATGCCATCAAGCAGGCTGGGTGTGAGATGTATAGCGGAGTGCGGATTGGGAATCAGCCCCCAATATATGCCCTCAGTTCGGATGTAGCGGCACAAAATGGGGGCGGTGTGCCCCAGCCCCGACCTAATGCGTGTCAGGCATGTGGAAAGGACGCGCCGATGCAATGCGGTCGATGCAAGAAGGTCAAGTACTGTGGCGTTGCACACCAAAAGCAGGTACGCGGATCCGATACTTCGTGGGTTGGTTTAACGTTTCCTCCAGGATTGGAAGAACCACAAAGCGTATTGTAAAGCGTCATAATTCTGTACTCGTCTCAGCAGCTTTCTGTCTTAGTGTCCGCTTTCTTCATCAACTTTCGTTCAATGTTACTGTATTCACATATAGATCGGAGTACACTCCTCTCAGGGATAACAGATCAATGCGACGCGGCATTGGCAGCAAACTTTTGCAGGTTGAATTGGAAGAAAGACACGGTATGCACAGTCTTCGATTTGCTCCGGTTGACAATGGAAAATCCACCTCGCTTTAGCGCATGCCCTTCATGGCAACTGAATACCTTTCCAGGGTACATGGTCTCGAAAAAAAGCATCATTATATGTAAGGTAATGCGCATATAGTAAGAATCAGACAGACATCTTGAGGAAAGGCTCCAGCGCGAGATCAGCGTCGTACTTCTTCCCCTTCCCTCTATCCATTGCAGGGCCTGGCCACCAAAGTTTCTTCATCTTCGGTAGTGCCACTTTGAGACGTCTCACTACCTGAAGCTGCTCAGATGCTGGAGCGTCGCTTTTGATCATGTACTCCAGCGCGCAGTGTAGGTACCCTGTCAGGTTTGTTGACACCACACTCGTTCAACCCAGCACGTACACGTGTGTGACTGGTCGTCGATTGCATATCCATCGGCGGCTTTCAGGTAACACTGTCCAGCTGTGCGAAGATAGTCCTCACGCTCGCTCGCAGTGGCGTGACGTGATAGTACCCCGAGGCTCTAGAACCGTGATTCTGACAGTTTTTCGTTGATGGCTGACTTACACATGTGCGTTACAGCACCTTTCAAAGCAATGTGCACTCTCCACAGTTTGCTCCGCTCAGCATTTCTGCTCAGGCCCGGACGTGTAACCTAGTTACTGAAATGAATCTCATTCAAATCTTGTGTGTATGCTCACAGTTCTTGAAGGTGCAGCATACCGGAAGCTGGCAAGAGACCCTTGCTATAACATTCAACTTGTCTTAGGACTTCTAGAGTCGGTGTGGTCGCGTCAACGGTTTCGTTGTACATCGCGCGTAGAATTACTTCCTAATTGGGCTCAACCCTGAGCAGAATTCCCGAGCGGAGCAAAGTGTGGAGAGTGCACATTGCTTTGCAAGGTGCTGTACCCCAACATTTTCTTGCTTTGCTTTCCGTTTCTCGGTCTCTTTCCTGAAAGGACATGGCTAAATTCCCGATCGGTCTTATTTCGAAATCGGCTTTTATAAGATTTCCCACGTTTAGCGCTTCTAAGTTCTCAATCACGACCACCAAGTCATCTATGGCTGACGCTGCTGCTTTGAAGGCCGAAGGCAACGAGCTGTTCTTGCAGAAAGACTACCCAGCTGCAATCCAAAAATACACCGCAGCCATCAACGCGGACGGACAGAACGCAGTTCTATATGCTAATCGCGCGGCGTGTTACCTCAGTTTGAAGGAGTAGGCGCCATTTTCCTCGCATCAACCCATACCAGGTCACTTACTGCTCTCAAGGTATCTCAACGCTGTTGGCGACGCGAATCAGGCAAGTTTTTTGAGTGTATCCTCTCGCGTACTAACCTCGCCATACCTCTAGGCGACCAAGATAGATCCCAACTATGCGAAAGCATACGCTAGATTGGGCACAGCGCACGACGTGAGCCATCTTATTCAATGAAACCAACTCGATCCAACATCTATAGATGCTTTCCGAACACTGGCTTAGCGTGAATGACTGGCAGAAAGCGCTGGACACGCTCCCTCCCGGCGATGACAAAACACGCGAACAGTACGCCGCTGGCCTCCGTGCTGCTCAATTGGCGCTGGAGAAACTCGAGAATGCCGCGTCGGATCGCGCTATTGTCATGAATTCTCGAACGACCACTTTGCCTTGGGTTGCTGCTCGTATGTTGCTACCTGGACTAGTCACTCGACGAGAGACGAGAAGCAGTGTATGTGTAGTGCAGTCCTTCCCCTTGAATCATCACTGACAGGTATGGCACAGGCTTGGGTCGTACACGAGGCATATCAGGTGTGTTTTTACGTTCCTTGTCATATTTCATCGAAGTCGATGTCACTATCAGTCATTCATGGAAGGCGTCAACATCATGAACTCCACAAAGTCTTCAGGACCGATGCTCATGGGCCGTCTTGGCGTGAGTTGTAAAACACGTATCATCGCGCGCGAACTGACAGTCTTCCGATTAGCTTCTTGAACGCATCACCAATGGCATCCTGCAAGATAACCGTGTGTTCCACCTTACCGACAATAACTTCATATCCAACTATAATAGGCAAGGTATGAGGCATGTTTCAGGACTAGTGTGATCGACCTATAGCTACCCTTGGTAGTCCAACTGGAAGCCACCCAGAGTCAAGCTTGGCCGGAATCTGGTCCCATTCAAATCAAGAAGGACGCACTTCAACGACTGCAAGAACATGGCTGGGAAAGTGTTCGCTCGGCGTTGAGTGTTACTATCAGGTATGCAGTAACCAAGTTCATCACAGGCGGCTAATATTTGTCTCAGGTGCTGGATTATGAGAGGTTACATTGACGGAAACCTACGCGGCCAACATCAAGCTGAAGTCGAGTTTCTCTCGCGAGCCCTCGATATCCTCGAATGGGGGCGTGAAAGGTGGGCAGACGTACCCCGCAGCGACCGGGGCTCGATCTTTGAGATCACTTTCATTCGAGGGGTCCGTAACATGCATCTGCATGCTATGATGGAGGTATTATCTCGAATATTTAGCGCTCAGCAACGACCTGATGAGACTCTAGGCACATTCCACGAATCAGTTGCAAGACCTGGAAGACCTTTTAAGACGTGCTGAAGATCAGATTCGCGAGATCGATGAAAACCCCCTTTCAACAGACACAGAGGCAGCGCCTGGCTGGACCTTGGCTTTTGGTGATTATTGCAAAGGCCACGCCTATGCGTAAGTATCATCAGTCGCATATACGTGACTCTTATATATTGTACAGGATGAAAGGGTTCTATTACAACCAACGAGGCAACCAGGAGAAGGCGGCGCAGAAGAACAACCCCGAAGCCGGGCATGAGCCTTACAGGCAGGCTGCAGTCGCCTATCTCTCAGCTGCCGAGTGCTTCCCTCAGGACGACGAAACACATGCCTGTCCGTATTACTTCTCTTTATTCGTCGGTCTCGACTGATCATTATTCCCAGGGTTTTTGAGCTGTGCTCTACAGGCTATGTGGTCGTACCGCGCGCCAATCCGGGACCAGTTGCCGCCAATGCAAAAACTGAGAGAATCACAGCCTCTGATGTTAAAGATTTGGAAGTACTCTCAAATGAGTCAAGGCGGGAGGGATATGTTGATCGAAAATACATTGAGGAGACAGGATACCTACAAGGCGGCTCTTGCCAATGGAAAGGCTACGTTAGACGACCGGCCCCCCCTCGCGTAAGAACGATATTTGGGCATACACATACATATTTTGGGTCCTTTTTGTAATCTTAGATCGCATACTCTACTATTCTTGACATACATACTTAGGGCGTATTCATATTCAATCGTCGTTCCAAGTCGGTGGAGCTCTGTTACTCTGCTCCGTCTCTAGACACCATGGTAGGCCAGAGGGCTCTGGACTGGTGGAAGCTGAAGCTTCTCCGAAAGCCGCTCGACCTCCTCGACAGCGTCCAGACACCGGTCGGCGAAATCATCGAGGATATCAGATATCAAAGAAGCCAACATCTTCGCCGAGTGGGGAAGGGAGAGGCACAAAGCACGGATTTCGCGCTGGATTCGGACGTGTCGTGATACGGTGGGCTCTGCCGGGGTGAGGGTGGGTCACTCTGAACTCATCAAGAAGAGGATGCAGATAACGAACCCGTGACTTTGAGGCAGCCATCCTTATCCGAGAGGATAGCAAGGTTGACAGAGGAAAGGAGAACATGGCGCTTTACGTTGGTGAGGAACGGATACATGGGGTCCGCTCCAGGTCGAATGAGCTGAGGGCCAGTCCAGTCAGCTCTCGTTGTCCAGAATTAAGGAGAAGGCTCACAGCACACGTCTCCAGACCCCATCGATCGTACACCCGAGCGAGCTCCAGCTCTCCAGAGGGATTTAGATCAAAGTCGTGCTCGATGCAGTGAACCCGCAAGGCCGAGAGGTAGCGAATATGGGAGTAGAAGAGGACTCTGATCGTTCTGTGACCTTGTTGAGTTAATCAAGATGGACGAGATTTGGAAGAGACCCACGTGGGATGCGAATGCGTTCTCCTCCCATCGTGGCGACTCAGAGGCGGAGCTTTCTCCTGGAATATCCGCTTATGTTCCTGCGGGGACTTGACGAGCAGATAGCAATTGTCTTTAAAAGGTTTCAGCACGCGCGCAATGTCGCCATACTGAATATTGAAGAGCCCTTTCAAAAGAAGAAAGAGCGCGCAGAAAAAAGCAGCAGAAAGGAGTGGAAACATGGTGATGGGTAAATGAGTCGGACATGGCGTTGGAAGCGCCTATAAAGTGAAAAAGCTTCCCAAACACAGAACAAGGTTGCTGAAGGGCTCGTAAAGCGAATTATAACGCGTCGATACGGGTCTTTGTGAACAAGGACTGCTGGTTGTAGAACAAGCGCACGAAGTCCGGTCCGGCCCGAGCTGATCCGCTCCCAGATCTAGGGACGATCGCGATTCCCGACAACAATTCGAGGCGCACGCGCACGCGGCCAGCTCATGTCCAAATCCAGCCATATGGCTGTCCATTCATGGATCGTGGAACGTGATACTTATGTTAGATGACTACTTACCTTGTTATGTGAGTGCAACGGCTTCAGTTGGAGACTGTACCGGCCAGTGGGCAGCGAGGAAACCTATACCAGTGTGGCTATCACTGAACTGATCGCGCTCCTTCCCTTTTCAGTGCTGCCGCGCGCTTGGCTCAAGCGGCTGCACATCCAGCGCAAACTAGGCCTCTGAGCAAGCGTGGTGAGTGTTCTCTCCCTTTTCTCATCTTTCTCTTCTTCCTTGCTTGCTCCTTCGTTTAATCATAAGTATCAGGTGCAAGCATCATTATCGAGCCCTTAATCCTGACGAATCATCCAGAATGGGCCAAGTAGCGCCCAGGCGCACGACGTTTCGTGAAGCTCATGGCCTCAGTTGCCCTGTGCCGGCCTATGTAGGACAAGAAAACAGATCTACAGTGCGCCACATGTACAAATTGTCAGAGTGTGCTTCCATGTGCGCTCAAGTTCTAAAATCTATTGTTGAACGCGTAGGTACATGCCCGAGTGCGACTGCCATTAAGAAGAATGGCATCCCAGCAATTAATGATCGCTGTAACCGTGAATCTGCTTCCATTTGCTCATGCCCTGACTCCACTAACGGCATGCTGTTAACATGTGTCTCGCGCTGTCAACGCCTGGGGTGAAACGAGCACACGATGATGCCAGACGGAGATATCTAACGCCTCCACCGTTAACTCGTCGTTCCCGGACATCAAATCTCAGCAAACACGGAATCTCAACGGAATCTAATACAAAACATAAAATTATTCTCTATAGACGGTCAGAGATTATTTTTGGCTTTTCTCGCGATATAGGTAACACGTAGCTAGAGAAAAAGAAGTGATGGTACATCAGAGCAGCGAAGGGAAGAAAGTCAATGAAATATTGGTCAGTCAAAGGGGGTTACTAGTACAATCGCATACTCTTCAGAACTAGGGTTACAGGTGAAATCTAAGGACGGGGTCAGACATTGTGGCGAACAGAACAGAGTAGAGACTAACCAGTTACAGGGAAGGAAACTGCCGGAGTGAAGGAATGAAGCCCAAATGAGAAAGGACTCATAATGCGCATTTTGGGCGAGAATCGGTGTATGCTACGGGGCGACCAAAGTGATGCGAGTCCATGAAGATACAAGCTGTGATGATACAAGTCTACAGCGATTGCAGGTATCCTGCTGCAGATGGTTTTGCAGGACATAAGCGAGAGTGATATGAGGAGTAAACGAGTGGCGATAATGGAGACGATGACGAGGGAAAAGTGCTCAATTGAAACCATCGAAATGGCCCTTCAAGATGCGCTCGCCCATCGGGGAGGGCGCCCTGCGCGGCTTGGCGTCAAGGCTGATCGTGGCAGAGCGACGGGGCCTGCCACCCTGGCGAGTGAAAGGAGGAAGCTGCCTAGTCTCCATCGGTGAGGTGACAGCAGAATTAGGCGGCACGTTGGGCGGAGAGTTGGACCGCAAATCGGCGGGCTGTAAAAAAGCAGATTAGGCAAAACGCCAAATAAGACAAACTGAGACACTCACTCTCGCGAAAGCGGTACTCAAAGAGAGCCTACGCAGAAGGCCCGTGCCTCTCTCCGCGTTGGGTTCTGGCATGGCCGGCTGCGACGGGGCCTGCGCGAAACGCCCAGCCACAGCAGTGCTTGCTCGCCGGGCATGGTGTGCAACAGCGGGTTCCTTCTCGGGTTCGTCTTCTGAGAAAATGTTAGCAAATCTAGACACGCAGCAACCGCACGACAAACCTTCATACAACGGAGGCGGGCCAAACTTTCGGAATGGAAAGGTGTTTGTGGCCCCAGGTGGCGCCTTAGTAGGTGATTGATTGAAGAAATATGAGAATATGGGGGAGTTGGTCGGGGACGCTGGACCAAAGCGAGCAGAGCCAGCGGACGTGGAGATGGGGGTAACAACTTCCGAGGGAGAGCTAGCAGAGCCTGAGGACGCAGAGGAGACCGAGGCCGACCGCCCTCTACCGAAACGTGTGTTAATTGGGATGGGTTCAGAAGGTTTGGATGAGTCTGAGCGAGGATCTGAAGACATTTTGTTGAGAAATTGAAGCAAATAAAGAGGTTGAAAATGAGACGGGCAAATGGTGGTGGTTGGAAAGAAAGCAAGAGACGGCCGAAGTCACAGCTTCAAATAGCGGATCGACTCAGTTGGATCTAAGATCTGTCACGTGAGATTGGAGTTGTATTAATAGCGATACTCATTCTTGGCAACCGCCTGGGAAGCTGTAAGCTCGCTCTCGACCTAGGGCAACGCTACGGTTACTGATATTAGCACAACAGCGGACATCGCACCCATCGTCTGGACCTCGTACCGCCCTCTTCCAGACCGTCATCCACGTCTTCTACGCGTATGCCTTACTGCGAGTTTACGAGAGGGGGCAAGTACAGTACCCGGTTCTAGATCAAGCCAATCCTGTGGCTCTTCTTTTCCATTCCTGGGATCGATCCAAGCACGGTTCCATTCAGTTCCTTTCTATATTCGCCTTACCCCAGATCACATGAACCTACCCCGCAATTTCTTTTTCAAATTCGTAGAAACACCCGAGCACCTCTTTCGATGCGTCTTGACCTGCTGAGAGCACCACGACCCTCGTTTCTCGACCGTATCCGCTGCTCTTCTCCATCTTCGTCGACCTTTGATGCCCAAGATTGACTCCGTATCGGTGCCGGAGATGGGGCCTGGTGCAGTCTGTCCCTTTATGGAAGGAGACTCGGCGAGAATTACAAAGTAGCTGCCTGCGTTGAGTTCGTGTTTCTTCCATTCGGCATCGTCCACAGTCTATTCATAAATGATCGTAAAACGTCAGGTCTGCGTAGCGGTGAGAATACAGACGAGCCTCCTCACTGTCCTCAACACCTGCGGCCTTGGCGTTGCTCTCCAAGCTTCGTGAGACCGTGGTTGTTCCCGCAATATTTTGCAGTCACGAGGCTTTCTTCATCGTGGCTGCTTCTTGGCTTGCTGTCAGACGCGACCGGCGTTTCCCAGGCGAGTCTGGGCCATACAGTACGTTTTTGGATGGAATGTCTGTAAATCGTACGCCATATCATTAGGGTGCAATTATTGGCATATTATACCTCCGTATGATAAGCCTCTTCGCCAATCACGATGCTGATCTTCTCAATAGACCGCCAACGAATGGTCAGGTCAAGATTTCGGACAACGTTGTGTGCTTCCCGATCCACGATTGGCGCGTTCAGCCGCAAGGTGAAGAAGTCTGAAGTCCGATGGGTGATGGTGCGGACAAAGAAACGACTGGTACACAACGAGGCGTCAGATGTCATCATCTGATTGCTCTTCCGCACATTCTGCAGCCCAAAGCATTGATAAGGATTGAAGAATTACGATCGAATCTTACGACGTGTTGGTGGCGTCTTCAGCGGGCGTCAGCTGGGCTCCTCGTCATCGAAACAACCTACAAAATATGTTTGTTGGGGATCGCGATCAATGTGAGCCCAACGCCGAAAGACAGATGACCCATTGAGTAGGCAATAATGCTAGAGTAGATACGAAAGCCCGATGTCTCGGACGATTCTCGTATGGAGCGGGACCGAGAGTATTAAGAATCTCGACATGGAGGGAGGAGCGAGTGCGCAACTATGTCTCTTGAAGCTTTGCTAAAGGTTATTGAATGAATGCAACAATTCTTCCGAAAGTAGCTATAAGAATTCAAGCCATTCATTCTTCAATCACTTAACGTTGATATACATACAGAACAACTCCCAGAACCAGCGGTAACATAAGTCGGCAATTTTTGTCCGGCGAGGTGGAATCAAGAAATATGAGCTGGATGGACCAGATAGCGTATCTTGAACACGTAGTCGACAGATTTGGCAGTCTGAGAACCCAAGGTTGAATTTTAACGTCTTGCATCGGAGGCGGGGGCTCATGAAGTGGAGGACAAGTTGCAGTAGTCGAGTAGTAGGAGACAAGGAGGACGTGCCTGGATCGGGTTATGTAAAGCTGCACGAGGTGAGATTTCCGAGTCTCTTGAACTAGGGTGGAGGAAGAATACGACACTTATTTACAAATCACTTATTTACAGGTAAATTACATGTAAATTACCTGGTCGACCAACGTCCGATTTTGGGGGTGGTAAATTACTTCACGTGACCTTGGTCATGTGATGCTCAGCCACCGGCTCAATCCGCGCTGATGAGACAGCATTATATAGGTAGTATAGCACCAGAAGCCTTGTAGCAGCCTGACTATGAAGTCCCTGGCAATAGAGACTTGTCCCAATGTCTTGATGAACCTCTGAAACCCCATCATTTCTGCAAAAATTCAGTCTTGATTCTGTTAGGAAGACTTACACATCGCTCTCACATTTCTGTGCATTTGTCTCTTGTCTCTTGTAATTCTCCAAGCCTGTAATAACTAGCCCAGCAGGAGAAATTTTCAAGGCATTTACATTGTGCGCAGACCCTGAGATAAGATCACGTGCCTAGTCACGTGAGGTTAATTACCATGTAAAATACCTGGTAAATAAGTCGGTTTGCGGCGGCCTGGGTAAATTACCAGGTAAATATCTCGAGCGACTTATTTCCCCCACCGTATCTTGAACCTCTCTTGTCCCGTGCCTTGCCCGTGCCCAAACTGTGCCACTTGCTAGTCTGCACTTTACAGACACTTGTACATCCAACAAGATAGAACTCTTACTTTAGGAATCAAGTATGAGATCCATTCACGTACTTTCTCTCTCTCGCTGGCCAGAACATCGGCTGCAGTCCTGCAATAATGTGAGCGTGTCATGGACTTGCAACTTGACGAGCTGGTTGCTATCTTTTTCCGGCGTGTATCCATGACGCCCAGGAAAAGTCCCTCACAAAATGAAAAGACTCAGGGTGAACTTTCGGAAAGGAACGCTCAACAACGCGACCTCAACAACGTACGGCCCCCAGGCAGCCGAACTTAACGATGGGTCCAGCCAGGCCTCAGCCTATATAAATCGAGATCTCTCAGAAATGCCTCTTCAGACTTTCTTTCTTGCCTCCGACGACTGTTCGCTCTCTTTCCTTACACTCTTTCTTCAGCGACTAGTCTTTCACGCCACAAATCTTTCCAACTTACACTCGAACGCGCCATGTTCGCTTCTACAACCATTGTATCAGCCTCTGCCCTCGTTCTCCTTGCAGGTCAAGCGCTCGGGCACGGCAAGATCACCTCGCCTCCACCGCGCAGTGACACTGTAGGCGACGCGTTTGGCGCGGCGTGTGGCACCCAGCTGCTTAGTGTGGTGACGTCGGACCCGTATGGAAATATCCAGGGCGAAGAGCAAATCACTGCCAGTAGCTCTTCCTGCAACCTCTGGATCTGCAAAGGCTACCAGTTTGATGATAACGCGGCCTTTGTTCAAAGTTACACGGCCGGGCAGGTCATCGACATGGAGGTGGAGATTCGCGCGCCCCACACCGGTGTACGTCTTCCCATTTCGTAAAAGATTCTTCCGTTGACATAACCATTATCAGTACGCCAACGTTTCTATTGGTGCGTCTCTTTTGCTACACGCTAGGAAATAGAGTTTGGGGATTGACAGAACTCTTTTCCCCTTTAGTGAGCACTTCGACGAACACGATCATTGGAGACACTTTGATCTCGTGGGACGACTACGCTAGTACCGCCACTGGCGTCACGAGCGACGAGACTAGCTTCTCTATTACGATGCCCGACCTTGGTTCCCAGTGCGCCACAGCCGGCGATTGCGTCATTCAGTGGTTGTAAGTCGCATTCGGGATTATAGTCGTCAGATTACTGACATACCACGCCAGCTGGTATGCCCCACCCGGCGTCGACCAAACCTACAAGGACTGCATTGACTTTGTTATGAATGGCTCCGGCACTGGATCGTCGGCATCTGTTGAGACTTCGGCTCCCGTCTCCACGCCTATAGTCACTTCGACCACAGCTGCATTTGAAGCCTCTTCGTCTTCTGTGACAACCCTCTCAGCTGTCACGCCGGCCAGCTCCACCGACGCCACAGGCACGACCACCACCTCTGCGTCCACCCCCAGCCAGACTAGCACCTCTTGCACTGCGTCATGCTGTTGTCAGAATGGTACGCCATGTTCTTCATCGTGTGGATAGGATCCCGCCTGACTATGATTTCGAAGAATACAACGCCTGTGCAGCCGCGGGAGGGAGTGATTGCGAAGCGGCTGCAGAAGCCTGCATGGAGACCGTGCAAGCGATCCGCAAGATCAAGCGCTCGGGAACGCTCGGTCGTCGACTCTATTAAAGAGTCCGCGTGAGGATTGAGTCCCTTGTTTTATTATCTTCACATGACGAGAACCACCGTGTGGTCTGCGTCCATTCCTGTTCGCGCATTCTCGCCGTTCTCTGGAAGCGTAGGGAGGATACCGTGGACGGGCAGGTTAATCAGAAACGCTCTGCATTGTACATATTTTCACAATTACTTCGACTTGACTCTTACAGGCAACAGTTTGTGTAACGTAAATCCTTCCTGTTACAGAATCCAATGCTCTACACAGCTTGACACTGTCCGACTGACAGCAGTTCGTTCGGCACGGCGAATCATCGAAAGCGTTTTAGGGCGAGAAAGAATTCACATATTTACTTTGTCGTTATTGAGAATGCTGAGCATATGGTGAGCAGAACTGCCCGACCGTCGACAATACTTGCAGTCCAGGATGTCCCGGCTTGACCACCGCTTTCTTGGCTGTTCCAACCGAAATAGTGACTCTGCATTACGTCCGATTCGCCATGTTATGTGTCCTGCGAATCACCAGCGTGGTCCTTGCCATAGCCGGCGGAATGAAGGCTTCAGGAACAAAGTCTATACCATATCGAGCGTCCCCTTGCAACAGCTCAGAATGTCTACAACCAACAGGCGTTTCAGCAAGGAAGAACATAGACTAAAAGTCAACTTACGTTCCATTGAGATGCGACTTCACATCATCCAAGTTCTGCGGTAGCCCCTCTGTTGAACCGTCCGCACAATGAAGGCAGTTCCAGTAACGCTCATCGACGTCCGTCGAAAGGATTTTACAAAACTTTTGTCGTTGATCTGAGATGGCGATAGAAGGTCGTCTTCCTGAGACGACACGGAGCTCGACTGCGCATGTATATGGGACACCTATATATCTATAAGCCAACACTCGTACAGAAATTCTAAAATTCTTACAAATTTACGCCACCCGCGAACTCTATAGACGTGCTTTTTGCGGGGACAGCACGTCTCAGGACACGCAAAATACCCTTCAAATTCATCCATATCCTCGACAGTCGCCGTCGCCGGGTCCAGTCCAGCACGCGCCACGACCTCCTTGACGATCCTCTGAAGCTTCTTGCTCTTCACAAGGTTATCAGCCGACCACGGCCGACGAATGCGTCTTCCAACCCAAGGATGCGTTCGTCTAAACGAATGCGCCAACCGACCCCGCGTCGAGCTACACGGTTTACCACCAACGATGATGGTCTCGCACCGATCGTATATCTCTAGATTGCCCAGCTCCGCATCCAGGGAGTTGCAGCGGTGCGTAAGCATCTCGGGATAGAAAAGTGGGATGTCTCGACACATGAAGTGCTCGCATATCATCACGCGCGAA
>JADNYV010000877.1:0-13644 GCA_015501055.1 Mucidula mucida
AGCTAGTACACCGGTGTTACATTTCTTGTGTCGCACCGAGGCATGATAATAGTAGCTGAATATACCGCCGGTGACATGCAGATACTCGTTTCACGCCCGAGAAGTATGATAGTAGCGCGAAGCAGCTGGTCGCTGAAAGGAAGTGAGGTTGATTTCCAGGGGCAAAATGACCCGGAGTGGACAGTGTGGCTGTGTAACGTGCCTTGCTATACAATTCGAAGCAAGACGCACCAGTTCCCCAAGTCTCTATTGTGCGTGATATAGTTCACTAGCAGTCATGATCTTTTATCTACGCCACGCTCTTCTTGCTGACGCTAGCTCTCATCCCATTGCTTATGTCTCTGCAAAGCATCCCGCACGACGAGGGCGGCATTCGGCAACGCCTGCACGTCGTCCTATAAGGGAACCACGGTCCATGTTGTATCATGAGGATTGTCTCCCTAAACAAGTACGTAAACAGCATATATTATAGGATGTCAATGTTATAATCTATTGCAGTTTGGCAATGTAGGATGGTAATTGAGTTTACAGGAGGTCCATGGATAGCAATGATGAGATAGGTGGTACAGATGAAGGATGACGAACTCTATGTGGATGGTTATGATGCGCCTCGTCCCAGCTCCACCAGCACGTATACGTTGGCGGTCAGCACTACCATCCATATTATCCCACTGATTATAATAACCACATATCCGTTCGAGAAATCAACCCACGTCTGCCCACCCTCGGCATCGTCGGGCCCCCGAACGCGCATGACTCCGCTGAACTTGCTGGTCAACCAGATCAAGGGCAACGTAATGAAAGGAAGGGTTATTGAGAGTACGACTTGACTGGCAACAAGTAGGGTGTCTATGCCAGAACGTCCAATAGCAACCGCGACGGCGAGAGCTGGTATAAGGGCAATGAGACGGGTCGCGAGGCGACGTACGACAGGCTTACAAGGGAATGTCAGTAAGATTGGCAAGTAATGCAAGGACGAACATACGCTCACGCGCCACTGCAAGAATCCTTCTGAAACAGCTTGCCCTGCGACTGTCGCGATAATAGAGGAACTCTGGCCAGCAGCGAGTAAAGCGACAGCGAACAAAGTCGCGGCGGACTGTCCGACTAAGTCTCGGATGAGATCGTATGCATCAAATAGACTCGCAGCTCCGTCTCGGTTTACATCATTGAAGAAAAACACTGAACCCGCCAAGATCAAGATTCTAGGAGCGAAAAGTAAGCAAGGGATCGTGGAAACGCGAGCAAGACTCACAATGAATTAATTAATACAGCGAAACCCAGAAGCGACGAAACGATGTCAACGATGCCATGGTAGATGTGAGCCGAAACGAAGGACAGCGTGTTGTTTTCCCGATCTCCATGACGAGTAACAGTTGTAGAGTAAGAACTGGGGGGAGGGCTCGCGAACGCCGACGTCACGGACGTTAACATCTGTCGCCCAATTCTTTGGCAGACAGAGGGCTTTGCCAGCTTCTCGGACGATGAATCAGACATATTATCTGTGTCGTTTTCCGCAGGCAGAGGTTTGGAAGAAACCCGGTCCTGTGTAGCCAACGCCGAGCCAAGAAAGAGAGAATGGGGCATTACCGTAGCACCGATGATGCCAACCGCTAAGTTTACTATCAGTACAAATATATTCACGTCGTGCCGATACGCACAGATGTACAGCCCTCCAGACTGGAAGATGTATTTTGAGGGCACAAATCCCAGGAACGCATCATCCCATTGGACGTCTACTCGCGAGATGACAATGCACATGCAAACCAGGACAGCGAGAACCTTGTTAAATTTAGTACGTCCACAGATCACGGAGACTGTTAACTAACCAACGCAGCTATTAAAAACTCAAATAATTTCACCGGCCGGCCACGTAGAGGGTCTCCAAGGGCAAGAATGAAGATGACATCAAAAGCAGTGATCACAACACCATGCCAGAGCTGCAGTCGAGGAAACAGCATGCATAACGCTATAGCCGACCCGAGGAGTTCTGCAAGATCAGTGGCGATGATAGCCACCTCAGACAGTGCGTACAAGGGGTACATGAGCAACCATCGGTAGAGCAATTTGTGCTTTGGGCGATTGTATAGAAGAAGTCTACAGTGGGACGCCAGATCCAATCCCGTCACGCAGCCTAGCTTACTGGCCGACACCTGCCAATATCGTCAGATCGCGAAGCAGCACGCAGGGTGATGACGCAACTTGAAAAAATATGGCAAAAATGCCGGCGAGAAGGACGACAAACAGCAGCCTATACCCAAACTGCGAGCCTGCCTGAAGATCAACTCCCCAGTTACCACTACGAGCGTGGTCATGAGAAAATCGCGCATAATGAATTCGGAGGACTTACGGATCAAAATAGGCTACAGCGCAGACGATTCCGACGCCGGTGTGCTTTTTAGCATGGTGAAGAACGAGGAGAGCAGTACGTTTCGCGCGCTCGGTGGACATGGTAGTGGTGGTGGATAGCCAAGGAGGAATGAGGGTGGCGGAGAGCCACGGACCCAGCGAGGAGGATTGACCCAGTACCTTGGAAAAGCATCGTTATACGTGAAACGACTCAGTGGTACAAAGCGAAGCCCCTCCGCCACGTGGAATTCCGTCTCGTCGGAATCATTAGGATCGGAATCAGCCTCGGCATAAAGTCTCGAACGCACAGGCAGCGATTGAACCATCTTCATTGCTGAATAGGATACTATGCGATACATAGACATTGCGCGTCGAAATGTTTATCGATGAGGTGGATCATTTAGCATACGTACGTGTGATAGCTGATGGCTAGTACCACTCCGCTGTTCCTACATGAATGGTCATCAACAAATGGTGTTATCATTGACATCCACTCTGTACCAGCTGCTCGTCAGCGCCAGAACTGCACGCACCGGTCGGGTAAATGAAAGGTTTGTCGGCTTTTGCGCAACATTAATATTGATTGCCATTTCGGAACTAAGTGTCAAGCGGGGGATTGATTGTGGCAACAGGTAATTGAAAGTATCCGACTCTAGGTATATGAGGAATTTGGTGGAGGGCAGGCCAAGCATTTAAACATTAAGGCGTTTACGAGAGTGAGGACACCGTGGTAGCGGAACTGAATTGGAGAAGTCCGCACATAGATACGCCCAGCTAACAACGTGAGACAGACTGCTATCGGTGCTTGGTAGGAGTCTCGAGATGGCGAGCAAAGCAAGTCAGACAGGTTTCTGGAATTCGTCAAGTCCTTTAGAAAGAATCGATGCGGAAGCAAATTAGCCGCTAGCGGACACGACTGGAGAGGAGGTCGGGAGGGAGTGATCGAAGTGCTATCCATGAGTCTTTCTGGCGTTGAACGCCCATGCCAAGGGCGTATGCGGTGCCTCGGTGTGGCTGACATCAAACAGGGCATCGTGCACAGCGGCAGTACGAATATGCACTGAATACAGATCCAAGTCACTGGTTCTCGATGCTAGCAAGCTCATCCACGTTCAGCTCCTGTACGCCGCAGTGAATCGAGCTACATCGAGTAGAGGAGACGAAGAGGAGTTCTTCAGATTGGGTTTATCTGACGAGTGAGAATTACCAGTGTTCACAGGATTATTATTTACCTCCGAACAAGGCGAGTTATAGCGAGGTCTCATTGACAAACGCAGAATCTTCGGAGTCAACAAGCGCCACGCGGTCAGGTCAGAGTTTAGTCACGCGACTGTGAGAAGGTGTCTTCGGCAGACCGGCAAGTTTTGTCCCACGAACCTACCACGAACTTTGGGGTACCCACCCTCGCATTTCTGGCAGTGTGAGCCTCCGCTGAGGACGTCGAAATAGGTCGCATGGAATGCTTGCTCAGAATGCTGTCTCTGCCATGCGTTTACCGTCTATTCCTGTCGCGGCGCTTTTGCATCCGGAGACGATAACAGCAGTCAAAACGGCATCTGAACCTCTTTGAATCTTGAAATGATTCACTTGATTCCTCCTTGGATTCACCGTGTAAAATGATGCGGAACTTTTGCCACTTGACCATAATCAACAGTCTGAAGTTGGTCGCGAATGATTCCCATTTTAGATCTGCTGTATGTATTTTTGACCTTTTTGTACCATTTGACCTTCAAAGCCCTTATAGAAGTGTAACTCCACCGTCTTACTGGATCGCCATGTCCATTTGGCTCACATCGGCCTGGAGACTGTTGGCTATTTGCACATGGCGATCACGTTGGCCAGTCATCGGGTGGCGTAATATCTTGATGAGCTGCCGCGCTTCAAGGTATACGAAATACTTCCCTCCTGAGCTGATGGTGATGTTTATGAGGGCTTCCGCTCGAATTGTGGCGGATAATCCGGTAAACTACTCGGCGTATAGATCGTCAACTGACTTCAGAATTAAATGAGGATCTGATGGGCCGGTCACCTACATCCACCATCAACGCCGTATTCTAGATGTTGAACTCCACGCGCCTTTGGTACCTGCCACTCACCGTACTCCGACTCCTTCGCATCGCACATTACTCTCGCCCTAACCATACTCGCGTCCGGTTTTTCAGGATTCTCAGATCACCGAAATAGCCAGTGAATCCAACACTAAATCTTTCCGGATCGCTCGGATCCGCATGAGATTAGGCGTTGGATCGTACATTCCTATTCCACGGATGTAAGTCGTTCTGTTGAAGATGGCTTTTAACTCGGATCAGAACTGACTCGACTTAATAGACTATGGCACCTTTTTTTTCAGAGCGGAAAGTTGACCTGACTGCAACTTCGCGTGTTGATTTGACCTAGTGCTTTATATTCCATTCACTCTGTCGATGCCGCATGACAACGACAGTTTATATCCCACGTTTCTCAGACCGTTCTTGTTGTCTCCGAAAAGCAATCGTCGCGAATCGATTTATGCGTCGTGATCTTCTGATGGTCAACAAGGTTTGCCATCGTAAGAACGACCTTGAATAGGCGGCGCATGCGGAATCGAGATCGCAAGGTCCCCCCTCATCAATCTATACTTTCTACAACGGTTATCGACCTGACAGGCTCTACACTCACTTTCTCTCCACTCGATCTGACGACATCGTCCGGATCCGAGCTCCGTGAGCTTGATCCTAGGCTAATCGTTGGCCTGTTCGTGTAGTGCACGGTAAACGTCTGCCTCTTCCCCTTCTCATTCCGATTTTAACTCATATTTAGTGACAGCCATCGGAGGTATATAAGGGCGCTACCTCGATGTATTTCGACATCAACTTCACTTCCTCCATCTCAGCAGCTCTTCATTCAGTGTGACCTTCCCCTCCACAATGAAGCTTTTCAACACCCCTTCGACCGAGTCATTGCTTCCAACCGTCTATGAAAAGAAGCATGTACCTGCTCCAGCAACGACCGTTCTCAAGTTTCGCTCAACATTTCTCCGGAACTGCTGCATCCCTACATGGAATTGATACGACTAGAAAAGGTCAGTCTTATATTTGTTTTATCAACGCCGATAATGTCTAACTCGAAGAATAGCCCACCGGCACTAAACTCATGTTCTGGCCCTATGGTGAGGGTTCCATGCTTTATCGAAGTACCTCTTAACTAACTCTACTTCTAGCTTGGGGGCTAACCATGGCCGTGTACTCTTCCAATCCTACCATGCCGCTGTCGCAATACAGCTGCCAGCTGTTCCAGTGCCTCGTTGCGGCTTTTTTGATGCGCAGCTCGGCATGTACCATCAACGACATCTTTGACCGAAAAATGGATGCTAGCGTCGGTACATCAACTTTCCACCGCCGCCTCGCAAATGCTTAGTCATACTCTTAGAGCGCTGCAAAACTCGTCCTCTCGCAAGCGGTCGCATATCCGTCTTAGCCGCCTCCATTTATCTAGTCATCCAGTACCTCCTCGGACTGGCGTTCTTCTACTTCACACTAGAAGGTCTGGCGCTCTATGTCGCCGTCTTCCAGCTCCTGCCATTGTAAGCGAGGCACTCAATAGTTTAGCGTGATCGGCTAAACTTAATGCTCTAGATTTGCGATATACCCACTCTTAAAACGCGTGACGTATTGGCCGCAAGCTTGGCTTGGCTTCGCGATGAACTTTGGGTTCATCAGCGCCTGGGTGTCGATAACTGACAGCTTCGACTATCACATTCTGGGCTGTGCAATTATTGGTGTTGGTGTTGGACAATGCTATACGGTCAGGCCTTCGTCGTGTCTATTTCTAGGAGGGGTAGCTCATGATAGTAATGTACAGACACTATCTATGCCTGTCAAGACATCGCCGACGATCTGAAAGCCGGCGTTCACTCGACTGCGATTCTCTTCGGGACGTGGATTCGACCCCTGCTCATTGGATGTGCCTGTGTGTTCGTGTCTGGGCTTACGTCGTCGGACATCTGAATGGCCAGGGAATGGCTTCTTCATCGTTTCCGTGGCGGAACGACACTTCATCTGGTGTGGCAGTTCAGCACCGTGCATTAGATCTTCCGAAGAGCTGTTGGAGTGAGTTCTGCTTCCTCAAGGCCTAAACGTGGTATTAACATGTTCTCTATAGCCAATTTCAATCGAAATGGCGAACTGGGGTGGATCGTGTGGGGAGGGCTTATGATCGACTACCTTGTCGTGTCGGGCTCCTTGACCCCGTTATTTCAGCTGCTGTTGTAAATCATTATGACGATTGGACCCACCGTACACTACGTCTTGCCGTTCATAGATGTAGAATGGCCTATATCTACTATATATGTTTCCTGTATTTCCTATACGCCGCGGCCCCATCCTAGGTGACCTTCACCAATATCATGACATCGCATAGGGGACGTTGTCTCGAACATCCACCGTCACCTCTTTACTTAATTTACGAAACCAATTCTATGTTCCCTTCGCTGAGAATCATCAATTGCCTTCTCTTGCAGTAAAACGACTGAGTGCATACACGCCTTCCCTAAATAGGGACTTGCTGTTTACCAGCTACAGTGCCCGGTCTGAGGGGAAGCAGCAGCCTCAGGGGCATGGTCTTGGTCTTGGAATTCTCGCTGCCATCTCCTCCGTGTACTCCTCGGCCTGTCCTTTCGGTACTACTTTTCCACCCTCCATCTGACTCAGATGCACCATTGATAGGTATAATTTGGTTTGTTTTCCCGAGTTCCTTCACTTTCATCAGCATTCAGTACAGGCATGTCGCCACACAGTGACACAGTTGAGGACCTCTCTCGTCGATCGACACGTGACCGTTATCACCCTTATTATGACGAGCCGCCCGCACGAAGACTCTCCACCAAAAGGCAAAGTGTTGACAGATGTTCCTTCAGCATCCCCACTCCTACAAACAGAGCCACAGGCTGTATTTAAATGAAGGGAACATGGTTGAATACAAGCCCCGCGGCACGACGATGAGTCCGATGATACAAATCTGTACAAGCTAATAAAACAAGGCAACAATAGTCCACAGTCAAACGGCGTCCGTCCCAGGCTGACAAGTCTCATGCGAATTCTTCCAAGGCACAAATTCCGAATCCCGAGACGATCTGAACGAGTCCCGGTGTTTCGACACCGTCATTTCGATACCTACACCGTCATCCCTTGGACCAGAGTCAGAGTCGGATATCGGCTGAGAATGAGGCTGGAGGAGAAGGGAGCAATGGAGGAGAACAGAGCACATGGCACTTACCATATTAATCGTGTTCTTTGATAGTCGGTTGGACACCGATAGTGTCGTACTCCCTCTGCTATTGCCTGACGTGCCGGAGGGAGTGGTCTCGCGCGCGTTAAGACTGCTCATCAAAGAGTTGGTGTATAGTTTGCAGAGCGGAAAGTTGAATATCAGATGGCTGTCAACAACGTGAGTCAAATTGAGTAGGTCGTCTATCTGACGTACACTCCGTTATTCTGACACGTCAAGTCTTGATAGGTGAAACAGACGAGAGCAGGAAATGCTTACCAGTGTTAGGAAGGTGACGAGGTCTACAACTGCGCACAAGGATGTAATGAGTCCGGTTTGAACGGTCACTGTAAACAAGGTCAATGAAGCTGATTGCTGAAAACGCTTGAGACACACTTCTGATAATCTTGTCCACGACGTAATCCGTGCTCTCGAAGCCGGTCCTCTTGCCTCTCTATAGAGGGCGTTATGATAAGCGACGCGATGGATAGACGCCGCTTACCCTAAACATCGTCGCTGTGAGTTATTTTGCATGCGACATTACAGTTAAGCAGCTTACAGATGCAAGACGAGGAAGGTTGTGATGAGAATGTCACAGACACATCCACACCCGAGCCAGATGATGACTACATCCTAAGTTGATACGTACGTTGAAGCTACAACAGAGGCAGCGCGAATCACTGACTTTGAATTTGTGGAATTCAGTAAACTCGGGGTGGATCCGACCCGCTTCGACGGCGGTGGCGAGTGCGCCGGCTGGGGATACGGGTCAGGAAACGTGGACCAGGACAGAAAGTTATCTTCACCCAATGCCAAAATGGATAAAAAAGCGGTTATAATGGCGAGCCAATTCTTTGCAGTGAGGATCCTAATTCGCCACGCGAAGAACAATTGAACGAACGTGGCAATAATTCCCTAGACAAAAAAAGTGAGACAAGGCTAGCTGGACAAAATGTATTGACAGTCAAGGCTGGATCTTGAATGAAGGTTGTTGAATTCAGAAGACTGTACTAAGCGGTACAGTCATACCTGTAGCGAAGACTGATCGGGTACCCTCAGTGTGATTTTTTCTTTGAACAGTAAATGCACGCACTCCAAGTTGCTTTAGAAAGGTACGTGACATCCCCTTGTTCAACACGTCGGAAGAAGTTGTGTATAGAAGATGATACACTTGCCGTAATGGGTGATAAAGCATTCATAGAGGTAGGCGAAGTCGAAGACAGTATTGGCGGTGTCCAGGAAAAAGATTAACAAGACCTAAATGACTTCAATCGGAGGTTCGCGCGAGATCAGAGATACGCACGAAGGCCTTGAGCCAGAGCTCGTCTCTGAATACCCCAGTCAGGACGCGTAATGAGATGAAAGATTCGCGACTCGCCGCTTGTAGGTCACGAAAAAGAAATATATCTGGGCGACCATGATCCCATAGAGAATAGCGTTTATCAGCAGTCCGAGAAACATGGGTCCGTGCCTGTTATGCGTAGTCAGCTCGTCGTCTGAATTGTTGAACAAAAGGCGTGCTCACGTACGCGTTGGCGGCGACCTCTGGCGGGGTCAGAACATCCATGGCAGTCGTCGTGGTTGAAAGGAAAGAAGGTGTAAGGCTTCTATCATCCACCTCAAACGAACCAAAAAGGAAGTCATCGACATAGCACGCCACGTGTTTTTTGCCCCTTGACGCGAACCATCATCTCGCCGATCCTTGCGCTGCATCTACATACCATGTGATCTCCTCAATGCGAACCATTCAAGAAAAGAATAACTCGTGTTCCTTGACGAGAGTACCTTTACAGACCGGATACACCCTATGGCTAAATATCATTATCGTCTGAAGGTATTATATTTTTTCAGAAGAGTCGTTATGGGAATCCTCAACATGCTCTGACATGTCCTTATTGATGCTAGGTGCGCCATACTCCACGTCCTTCTGTGATATTTGGCGGAAACCGAATATCGCGTCCATTTCTTCAATTGGTAATCTTGGCAGTGTCGGGCTGTCATGAACCTTGCCAGTAAGCAAGTGCTCCAGAAAAATTCTTGGAGAAACTAACCATCGTAAAGTAGACGTAAACAGCGACGAGGGTCAAGAGACCGAAGAACAAGTAGGTTCCATAACCCATGTCCTCGAACATGTACGGTGTTGCACGTGCAATCGCGAATTGCCATATCTCAAGAAAAGTTAGATCTATTCACTTAGATCAAGTTTATGCTTACCCATTGACTAGCAGATAGAGGCGCTTGAGTGAGCGTGCGCACATGCTGAGGAAAGACCTCAAAGGCCACCACCCAAGGGGTACCGTTCCATGTTGGACCGTATGCGGCAGTCCAGATATAGATGAACGCCACAGCAGAGATACCTCCGCTGGTGATGTTGCCACTCGTATTTTTTTCCCGGGCTTCCCGATCGCGATATATCCCTCAACATAAATCATACACAACCCAGCAATGACAGCGCCCCACAAGAGCAGCGGACGGCGGCCAAAGCGGTCAATGAGGAACAACAACCATATGAGAGTCGCGATGTTCTTGACGATGCCAAAGATGCCCGTCGTAAACAAAAGAGTGCTCGTGCCAGTGATACCGATGCTCTTGAAAACGGTGGGCGAGTAGTAGTTGATAGCGTTGATGCCAGTACCGTTTTGGAATAAGAACAGCATGAAGCAGAGGAAGAGGCGGTTGCGGATTCCTGGGAGGAAGATTTCACGCAGGCGGGCGGTGATGCTTCCACCATGTGTCTTCTCGGCCTCGGCGGCAAGTTGGGCGTCGGTCATTCGGTTCTCTTCGACGAGGTAGGGGTGTGCTTTAAAGCATTAGGTCTGGCCACTATGATGAACATGGTGCAACTCACAAGCTTCTAGGTTGCGCACGATGCTGAGGTTCTTGTCGGCCTGTTCGATGCGCCCTTTGGATCGTAGCTAACGTGGCGACTCAATCACAAATCCTCCGGCAAGAAGAAGAAGACCTCCCGGAATGACTTTTGAATGGCCATATATCACAAGATGTCAGTTTTATAAGGTCGTAGCGCGCAAGAGTATAAGGTGTACATGTATCATCCATCGCCGTTTCGAAGAGGGCAGCGTTTTGTTGACAGCATAATTTCTAGAGAAGGAGATGAGCGACATTCGGAGCAGCCAAGGCGACATTCACATCCAAAACCCGACCAGACTGCCAATCTGTAGTAACATCGCATACAATCCCACAAGACGCCCACTAATAGCAGGAGGACTGATTTCGGCGATGTTAATTGGGACAGTCAACGAAACCGCGCCAACGCCAAGACCAGCGACGACACGCCCCTAGATGATCTAGTGAGTAGCGGGCAGTCAAGACGGCGCTAGACGCGTGGGTCGCTTAGATGTCGTCGTGAACAAACGCTGGTATCAATATGACTGGGAAAGACACGCACACCGTGGACGAAGCCTTCTTCGACAGGCTAATCAATCTCAATCTCAAGAGTGTATACTACAGCATATCTTCCTGTGCGCCGATGTATGTTCTATGTTTTCTTCGCCAGCGTTACGAGCTCAGTTGGTCAGCATGCTTCAACAAAAGTCTGGAGTGATTCATCCATATGTCGTCTGTTTGGAGCCCTCCGTCCAAAGCCCAAGATCGCTTACTGTACGGTCATTTTTCACTCTTAAAAAGCGAACGTTGTTGACTCTGTTTTAGACTGTGCTACCAAAGCAGCAATAATTGCCATCTCCAAGTCCATCGCCATAGAGTATGCAGCCTTCGTGCGCTCCGTGGTGATTGCTCCTTCCATGGGAAACACTGGAATGTATGTCCAGGCTTGACTTGTACTCGAGCTACGTTTATGAAGGCATGTACGGTAGGATGCAACTTAACCTGAGACCCGGTGTTGCAGCTACGCAGGAGAACATCGCGCCCATGCTCTCTAATATCCCGGTACGGCTCTGACTATCGTTCTTGAAATACCGCCCGCTGATCACTGCAGATGGGCGCGCATGTGAACCATCGGATGTTGCTGCTACCTTGCCATTCCTAGCGAGTGATGAAGCGTGCTATATCACGGGAAACGTCGTGGAAGTAGAGATGGCGGGCGATGTATCTAAGCTAGCGTCACAATGAGAAGAAGTCAATACTACGCATACTATTATAAATCCCCAAGTTATCCTTCAAATCCATCATGCCTCCCCAATATTCGGAAGAGCTTCCATTTTATCATTGCTCTGCCACTCGAGGACATACGTGCGCCGATGCCATTGCCATCTGATCTTACCCATACGCGACTAGGAAAGTGGCCTTTTTCCGTGAAGTCATCGTCGCGGGAATTCCATTAAACGAGATAACTTGCAGGCTGGGACATCTGCTGAAAGAACTTTCTCCGCATAAACTTGTTGAACTTCATCAAGGCCATCAGACATAGGATGGTCCATACCGTAGTGGACGACAAGAAAATGCTCCGACCTTGATGATAAGGGTGTCGAGAAGCAGAAATGAAGGAGCTAGGCGGGAAGCGATGCTTGACTGTATGCATGATCAGACGACACAAAGTCTTGAGGGGAAAGAGTAAATTACTGACAGTGCTGAAACTCGAATCGTACGTATTGCCAATTTGCAGAGAACGCGTTGAAGGAAAAGAAGTGCCCAACGCCTTCAGACCTTCAGCAGACGGTCTTACTTCCAAACACAATGCATGTACGGATGGCGTGGGAGGTATAACAAAGTGTTCGAAGTCGTAAGCACCGCGGACACAGAGCAATTGAAGGGTTGGTGGTAGTCGACCGATGATATAGAACGTTACGAGTAGATGAGCGAGTGAAGGCGACGACAGGGAGAAATCGACAGGATGAGGGTCTATGTCGAGACTGCAACGCTCAACGCTGAGGTCCTCCACTGCGTGGAAGGACTTTTGAAGGAGCTGTTGCACTTCTATTGCAGGCCTCGATATCCTAAGACCAACTCTTTTTGCGTTAGGGCAGACAGGCAGTGAACGAACATCGATATCCAGATCGGCGATGTCTAAGTTCACGTAGGTCAAAGAACTCGCCGACGAGACCATAGGAGAGAGGCAAACTGGCATTTCGCTGCCTTGCGCAGATATGGATAATCGCTTGAGAGTCGTGGAGTACGTGGCAGTAGACAGATCCTTTAGAACCTTATTTGAAGGAACCTCACCGCCACCTGATACTACGTTTATTCTCAAAGATGAGAGGTTGGGACATAGACGCGCTATATCTTGCAGAAGACCATGCAGGGTTCGCAGAGGAGTGATTCGAGGAGAAAGAAAGAATGGTGTTTGGCGAACGTATAACCCCAAAGTTGTCAACTCCTTCGCTGAACTCCAGCGAAATGGAGCCAGGCATGCAATGTCCATATCATGTGGCGGTTTGTTATCCTCGAATGCTACAGGAAATGCCCGTAATTTGTTCGCTAGATCTTGGCGTTGATCTAGCAGGTCGGCAAGTCGATCTCGGCAGCTGTCAATCTGATACCGGTTGGGCGTGAGACCTTGAGAACAATTGACACCCAAAGGGTCTCTATATATCAGGTCGGTACATATATCGTGTAGCCGCTTGCACACGAGAGTAACCGAGAATAAGGACCAGGGCAATGGTAGAAATGAGTAAATGTGGATGTGGATTTCTGTGGGGAGACGAATGAATGCGCTTTTACGGCGCGAGAGACGTTTGGTAGTACGTTCCGGACGGCTGACTGGTAAGGACGGGGACGGAGGGGATTTACATATCGACTCCAACGAATCCATGTATCCAATATCGTTCTTTTCGAAGCCGGGAAGGCGGAAGACCGGTGATATGATGGATAGCTGATAGAGTATTATGCTCGTGAGTCCGTCCTTCGTACAAGACGCGGTTGATAACATATTGATAGCTCTGTCTCTAGCAACTGCCTGGGACATCACGGCGTACCACGATACCAACACAGAGAAACATCGGTGGCTATAAGCCGCTCTTGTTTGTGGCGTTTTCAGTTGGTCGGGTACAGTATGGCGAGCTCCCCAAAATGCCCGGTGAAGATGTTCGTCCCGGTAGTAATATGCACCTGTTGGCTGTATATCCGTCTGATTTT
>JADNYV010000878.1:0-13616 GCA_015501055.1 Mucidula mucida
GGCCTCGCGCTCATTTCGCGTAGGGTTAGCCATCGTCATTTGGCGACTATGTATGTGCGTGGTAGATGAGAAGCACTGCGACAGTGGGCAGTGATGGACGGCAGTACGTGGGTGATACTATCTTTCTTTCGTGTCTACTCCCCGCTTGACTTTATTACAGCCGAACCCGGGATGCCTGGCCGCAGGGACTCGAGCGACGAGGAGATCAAGTACAAGCACGTCGAGTATGAGCTGGCGCGGGCTTTCCAGGCAGAACGTCGCCGCCTTGCTTTTCTATGATGTTCACGCGCATCTGGATCAGATTGCGTGTATCAGATGAAGGAGTGCACTGCAGATCCAAAGAAAGGCGGGCTTTGGTAGGTCCACCTTCTTACCAGCGAATATCGGTATACTGTAGCGTTTCGACCGTAACTTCACAGCCTGTGACCCATTATGGTCTGAAGTTACAGCGAACAGCTTCACAGACCCTTAAATTGCCTTTTTTGGACAGTTCCGCTTATAGCGGGACCTGAAATTCCTTATTTGGAGGCTCGTGCCTGACCAAAGTGGTCCGTGACCCGTTATGATGTATATAAGCTTCACTTCAAAGACCCTTGTGACCCGTTATGTGAATTTGCGGTCGAAACACTACAGTATGCTTACACGTTCGTGCAGCTGCATCCCAAACCACATTTCAGTTTTCTAAAAGCACAGTCTATCTGTCATCGGGCTAATCCATCGATCTCCGACCTCGGAGGGGGACGACCGAATTGCGGTTGTTGAACTTATTCGGGAGGACAAAGTGTGGCGCAGGTAGTTACAACGGGACCGCAAAAGAACAACAGATGTGTAGTTCCTAGATTAATAGTAGAGTGAATCGCTGGAAATATCCGGCTGATACAAGTTGAGTCTCGAATACAAATATGCGCAATTTGAATTCTCACCAGTGCGTCGTTCTATCGTTGACGGTACATTACAACCAGGACATATATCTCATTCATCAACACCAAATATCCCACATCAACGCGCATCCACTTGCTGCAATCTAGCCAAGAAGGTAAGTCTTCTGGATCCACCTGTGAACAACGCCACCCACAAAACCGAGCGCTCAACTACAACAAAGATCTCCTACCCTCTCAGAAAGCCAGCATCATCAAAGCGTGAGCAGTAGCGGCAGTGCCCCAAGTCATTTGTCTTTGTCCATTTCGGGACAGTGGTCTTTGTTCAGGGTCACCTTCAATTGCCCACCACCACCACTTGAATCACGACCACATCCCTCGAGCGACACTACCACTCAGCATCCATCCAAAGAGCAGATTCTTATGGCCCCCACATGCGACATGAATCGGAAAGCGAACCAAGCGGCGCTCCTGCGTTCGCCATTGCTCTCCCGCACCGATATTAACGCCAAGCACAACCATTCTGCATCAAGTACCTCAACAGCGACATTGTCCTCTTCTCCAGAAGAGCCGCGCACGTCACCCGACGAGGCGGCTGGTGTAATTGACCACGGCAAGGAGCTGGATGACGTTATGCAGACAAAGGGCGTTAACTTATCCGCAATTTCTTCTTCTTTCCCAGACGTCTCCGTTACAAGAGTCCATACAAAATCATTGCTCGCGCGAATTACGCGTACAAACACCACCAAAGGCCCGAGAGTCGCGAATGAGTGTCTTGAAGGTGTTATGTCCACATCCAGACATGCTTCCACCAATGTTAGCGAGATCAAAATTCATCGAGAATCAATGCTCGCCAGGATTGCACGAGTTAGTGTTTGACCTCACGGCGGGGTGAAAAGGGACGTAGCAGGACGGTCGGTGACTCCAAATGAGGCGTCCACTGTGGCAGTAAAACAAAGCGCGCCTTTCCTTCCACACGGGCGAGCTATTATTCCTGGCTATATCAACAACTCCGCTATTCGACTCTGCCAATTCATCGCGCTTGTAATCTTCACGGCCTTCAATGAATCAGACTCTGTGTATGCATACATTCAGCTATTCAAACCCGGAAAGACAATTGATAACTGACCTTAGATCCGAAATTCTCGACTCCGACCAATGCAGCTCTCTCACCGCGTTTATCTGGAGGACAAACAACTCCTTAACCGCTCAGAGGTACTGGGTTGGTGGTCTGAAGAACCCAGCAGTGTTTCATTCCATCATGTACCTCTTACGCATGTTTCCTGCCAAGATCCCCATCACCAGCGTCGAAACCATGAAACATGCGTTCGCGTTCGTCTCTATACTCGGGATCAAATATAGCACTGATGATCGAGTCCTCTGCACAATAGTCTGCAGGGGACTTGGAACACCAAACTTTGCGGTGCTCGAAAGATTGGCGTTGCAAGTCGTGGACTACGACATGCTCGTTCATAACGGAGACTGGGCGGATCGCAGCGGTCGACTCCGCAAATGTATGCATGCATTAACGTCAAAGGAAAGTCAAGAGGCTGTCGGAGGATGGTTGGATGTAATGGAGGTGTGCCCTGCGCCTCGTACAGCGCTGAAGCGGAGCGGTTGCATCGCTGATATGGATAAGGCGCGCCTTTTGTTAAAGGCGGTGGACACGCCCAAAATGGCCGACAGCTGTATGGCAATGGAAGAGCCTCGAATGACTGCGAGAGAGAGACAGGCCGTGGACAAGGTGTTGGAATGAGAAAACTACAAGCCGCAGATATAAGGGTCATTCAGCAACTTGTCAACAACCGCCGTCATGGCTACCAGCGTTATCCAATAGTCAGAGCCTCTGGGTGCCCCCATTGGCTGTCGCCCGAAGCCGCGCATATGCCTATCCATATGCATGAGCATCGCCTAGCAGATCGTCAGCCACATTTTGGCACTTATATGTGCCCATACCTGTTTTGTTCTCCAATTATTCCCCGCTATTCTCCTATAGGCTCTTCACACTGCCCATACCCTTGCCTTGAGGCATCCCTTGCCGAGCCTTGGAACGAATTACACGGTGTTTCTTTGTGCTGGGGACGCGCCACTAGGAAGTAGTAGCAGGCCTTATGGCCGAAACGTAGTGTACTACATGAATGTCCGTGTTGTGGTCGAGAATCGAAATGATTTTGACAGAGATCATGGCGGATCAGGTCAAAGCTGTATTTCCTATTTGGTCGATCATCACTTGTACTTAATTATTTGAATTGTTTGGCGTGTTTGGTTGCGCGGACAAGAATTTCTGGAACCTCTGTACTTGACTACCAGTCAAGCTGTTCCCCTCGTACTGCATGTCCCTTTCTACTAAATTTAGATGATTTACCTCTCTCTTCTGCCGACTTGTGCGATAAGTCCCCTTCGTGCGCTTGTTTGCTTCACCTTGCAATCGACGACACATTGAGCTCAGCTTGAAAAAGGGTCTAATTCGGATGCTGATATTCCCTCGCAGCTCACTTTACTGCCCCTTGGAGATTGCATCGAAGCTCGCGCGCAAATACGAAGCGTTGTTCACTACTGGGGACGAATACTTAACACTACTATCATGTCTACTTGATTCAAATACTATCTGGTACCTTTTTCCTTCATCACCATGCGTACCGGTGACTGTGCACATCTTTCTCTCTGTAGGAACCACCCACTTTCTCCCCGCTGGTAGCTCTGGGTCTGGTCCACGCTCATTACCATGGTGTTCGTGGCATCGTCTTAGTCAACCTCTGGACTATCGACTCCAATCACCACTCAAGTTCCTCTCGTCAGCGTCAGGCATCTCCAACGCTTGGTTCTATGCTGCCTTTTTACGTCTCTTCTACGTCCCAGCCGCATACGCGGCGATCTAAACATATCGGAACCCCAGAGTCTGCCAAGACTCTTTTATATCGTGTTCGAAAAGTGCCCGGACCCATTAGCCATGGCTCGCCGCACTGCTATCATCACTCGCAGCACACAGCGCCTCGTCGGGCGCTCCTGCGCTCTTCGGCTTGCCGAGGATGGCTGTGACGTTGCCATCTGCGACGACTCGTCAAAGCAATCCGAACTGTTGGAGCTCAAGCGCGAAATCGAGTCCAAGGGCGTCAAGTGCTGCTCTTACATCTGCGACCAGTTGAACGAAGAAGACGTCAAGAACTTGATCGGCAACGTTGTCGAGGATCTCGGTGGGGTGGATATTGCAAGTCTACACTGATACATGCCGTTTGTGTACATACTGACAAGATTCATAGGTGGTCGCTGCTTTCTATGATAATTCCTTAGTGTCTGCGACTAGCACCATTGCGTCAAGTTACTTTTCAGATACTCTGTCATCAAACAGTATACTAATACGCTGATTTTTAGTGTCCGCCGAAGACTTTGAAAAGTACATGACTGCGAGACCGAGGAGCCTGTTCTTGCTTCTGAAGTACACAAGCGCGCAAATGATCAAGCAGGACCGCGGAGGTAGAGTTATTGGTCTCACCAACATGTCCGCATTGCAGGATACGTTGAAAACGTCCATAATCCGAATATTTTCTTAGAATCCAGTAGCGTTTTCGCCTCGGCTGTCTGCGTACACTGCGGCATGCTTTGCTATTCGAGGATTAATGCAAACCGCCGGTAAGTATAGGAGATATCATGTCTAAATGCCCTTTTCTCAGTGTTCTAGCCTTGGAACTTGGCCAGCACAACATTACGGTCAATCTTCTTGCCGTTTGTAGCATTCAACTACCGCGCCAATTCGAAGACATCTCATTTATCATGTAGACTCTGTGCTGCAGGACTCAGCTGGTTAGGTGTATTCTCTGGAGTTCGTTTATCTCATATAGAGCACAGCCGAGTCCGCCATGGCTGTCCTCGGCAGTCAGCATGGTTGGGATTTGCAGGAGATGCAAAAAGCTGTACAAACACTACTATTGTGTCCAAAAATCAGTGACTGAGGTCCATTGGCAGATCTCAGACTGGACCCCGCTTCCCAAAAATGCAGCAACTAGTCAAGATATTGCCTTGGTTGTCGGAATGCTGGCATCTAAGGAATCTGACTTCATGACGGGTGAGCGTTCACATTTGACGTGGTGACTGAACGTTAAGTAAACTTGTACCTACAGGACAGACGGTAGGCTGTTTGCTCCAAAAATCCCTTCACGCCTCTGACCGGCGCTGTTAGATTTTAATCAATGGAGGGATGATGATGAATTGATATGCACCACTGAGGAAGGAATTGTACGGTATTTAGCTCTACAAATGAAGTTATGGAGACGTGTCAATCAAAACCCAGCGGGATACACGTTAAGTTAGAGAGGGCCGCAACACGGGACTCGATGAGGTGGCGTACATTGGCATATATAGCGCCTCTCCGGTAAGCATTGCTCGCGCAATTCACATATCCACGGAAACACGGAGGCAATGCCTAGATGATAAGACAATTGTTGATCCCGACTCCCAAGGGCAAACCGAGGGTGTCTTTCAAGTGCACGATGTGCGGTCTCTTACAGGCTATCTGCTCTAAAATCCTGTGAATATGAAACAGATGCCAATAGATAGGTACTACATGATGTAGTGCACAATACACTTTACCGCGTGGAGGGGAAAACATCTCGGAGGCGCGCATCCTGTATGCTAATATTCAATTTATCAATTGACCCGTCACTCATACCCCCATTATAATGGTTAATGATTGAAATAAGTACTAGTTCCCTGGTTTCTCTGGGACTTGCGGGATCTAAAGCTCATTGTTGCGCCTTAGGTCTGTAGATATCCAGAGAGTGTTGTTCAGAATCAATGAAGATCAGAATTACTCGCCTCTTTTTTAGTCATCATCCTTTTCAATGTTCAGAACCTCAAAGCCCGTAATCGCAGTTTTGCAGTCTGTGAAATGATGGTGGTCTTAAAGCCTGCTGATACCAAATGAGTAAATATTCCGGATGAGCGACAACAGTCATGTCTGTAGAGCAACATAACAATCCGTTTGAATAACCTTCTTGTCTTCTCATGCTGATACATGAGTCAATACATACAAGGTCAAAGATGTTACTGTACAGCTAGTATACATCCGGTATTTACATTAGGACCTACAATTACATTATTGTACTTTACATATAGCCGGAGGCAACAGTGACTTGACTTAATGTCTTACCGTCACTGTCGACCTCCAGGTACGTAGATACCTTACGTTCCACTAATTAAAATGTCTTACCGTCACCGTTAACGTCCAGGCTCGCTCTAAGTGTGAGCAGCAATAGATAGAATGGATTTTGGATGTTCATTAGAGTATGAATACATGTCTTATATACTGGTAGAATTGTTGATAAGGCTATGTAGAATAATAGAAAATGAACTAGTAAGTGTACAGGAATATCATTGGTGATGTCTGTGGAATGATGGTGTTGTACCGGGAATGGAGGAGCTGCTACGGTGCAGCTACGAGACATGTATTGGTGGCTTGCTCTAACCGCTAACACTAAGCTCCCTGCTCCTTAACAGGTTATGGGCCTGGCTTCTAAAAAGCGACTAGAATTTGTACCGTGTCTCTGCTGAAGACCAACATTGACAATGTTCCGTTTACCCCCACGGTCTTCACATCAGTATTCCTTTCACACCATGGCCAACCTTAAATGGTCATTCAATGTTCTGGACCAGACCAACTGGGGATTGTTCTCACCGGCGTTCAAAGCCCTCATGGGCATCAAAGGCTACTGGGGCTTCTTCAATGGCTCTGAAACAGCACCCATGTTCATCAACCCCAGCAATTTCACAGCCGCCAAAAGGAAGGAGAAGAAGGACTACACCAAGGACCTTGCCACTGCCACTAGTTGGATTTGGCTCTACCTCTTCGCCGCGCAGCAGACTTACGTTGAGAAGTTGCAGAACAACCCCGCCACTATGTGAACAACGCTGAAAGGCATTGGAAACCGGTTCAATGCCTACAAAGAACTCTTTAATATTTGCAAGAAAGAGGACAAGACACTCACAACCCTAGTCGGACGTGTCGCGAGCTGTATGAAGGTCATCCACAACCTCGGCACCACTTCCTTTACTCTTATTGACCTCAACAATGAGCTCCAATCCATGGCACTCCTCCGCGCTCTTTCCAAAGAGTACAACTACTTTGCCTCAACCCTCCTTCTCCTCAATTCCCTTGCCCTCAACAAACTCATTGCCACTTTTCACACCAAGGAGACTCAGCGCAAATCTCGCGTTGAGAAGGCGCTTTGTGCTGCTGCTGCATATGCCGCTGCTTATGCCGCCACCTGCCTTGTCTGTCCCGTTGCCCTTAGCCATGCTTATCTGCGGTTGGTATTTGTGTTCAGGACATCTCGAGGAAAACTGCTTTAAGAAGGCAAAAGCGAAGCTGAGGGCTGTTGAGAATGTGCAGTCAGGAGGGAATAAGAAATGGCCAAAGAAATCAAATGGGAACAAGAAGCCGGACCGTGCTAATGCTACAGAGAAAACCAGATCCTCACTCTCCAACATCCTCTAACTGGAACACTGATACAGGCACGAGTTCTCACATGACACCTCATTGCTGGTGGTTCTACATTTATTCACTGCACATCGTTCCAATTCGTCTCGCAGACAACAAAATCATTTATTCAGAGGGGATTGGCACAGTTATATTTTCGCCACAAAATTTAGAGGGGAGGAAAATGGTTCAAGTAGAGTTCCAAGACGTCCTTCATGTACCTGCACTACACAACAATCTACTATCTCCATTCTGCCTCACACATCAGAAAGAATACACTGTCAAGATCATTGGCTCATCCATCAACTTCCTTCAGGGGTGAAACACTCCATTTCCTAGCCACTGTCAACAACAACAATGTTGACTACCTTCTCAGTACAACTTTCAACTCTGCCAAGGTTTTTGCCAATACTAGCGCCACAACTACTTGTGTTGCTGATCTTCAACTCATTCATGAGTGTTTTGGTCATCTCAACTACCATATGCTTCAGCAAGCAGTCTCAAAAAATCTTATTACTGGTTTCTCTAAAGGGTTGAACATGACCTCTCCCGTTGATCCAATCTGCAAGCCATGTATTTTTGGGAAACAGCATTGTCATAACATTCCCCGCGGACCATCAACTCCTCATTCCCAAACTATTGCTCGCATTCACAGTAACTTAAAGGGACCACTCGTAACCTCAGTGGACGGTGATGCACATTATTGGATTACCTATATCTGTGACAAGCTTCAATATCTTACAGTGGACTTCCTGCAAGCCAAAAGTCAAATGTTCAAGTCCTTTGATTGCTTCAAGGCTTATGTCAAGAAATTCTATGGTCTCAAGATTAAGATCTTCCGCTGCAACACAGATGGCGAGTTCATGGATGGAGGCTTTCACAACTTTTGCAAGGACAAGGGGATCTAACATGAATATACAGAAACTGATGAGACACATCAAAACAGAATCACAGAGTGCATTAATCACACCATTATCATTCTGGAAGCCAGCTGTTGAGGCATTTGTCTATGTTTGGAATCACTTACCAACAGAACCATTTTCTGACACCACTCCATATACAGGATGGAATCACAAACCTCCTAACATCTTGAATCTCCACGTCTTTGGGTGTTTGGCCTATATTCTTATTCAAAAGAAGAATTGCTGCAAACACGTACTTGCTGATCATACTCAGAAGTGCATCTTCATCAGATACCCAAACAAGTCAAAGACTTGGCGCTTCTATGACATGATTACTCGGAAATTCTTTAATTCCAGCAATGTCGTCTTCAAAGAACATATCTTTCCCAGAAATCACAAAACCCTTATCAGTCCATTCAGCAACCTCTTTCCCACCTCTCCATCTCTAACCATGTGTATTGCAAAAGCACCCAATTTAGGAGGAGATTTACTCTCCAACATGCCAGAGAATCCTCCATCTCCAATATTTCCTAAAGTTTGAACTCCACCTGGCTCACTAATTAATTGTCCATTATCTTCTCTGTCCGATCTCTCCAATCTCACCAATTTACCCCCAACATCACCTCATCCATTAGCGCCAAAAGAGATTCTCATTCGTGCTGATGGCCTAGCTGATTTTGGTCCTAACTTCGGCCGTGGTATGCGTGAGCGTCGACAGCCTTGGGACTTTGGTGCAGGAAATCTTGTTGAAGCAGTTCTTAGTGCTTGGTCAGATGTTAACAAGCTACCTCTTGAAGGCGACTATCTCTCTGTTTCTGAAATCCTTGAATTCACCTATAATGGTATTGTTCACGCTGCCAACAAAGCCTCATTATATGATGGTGAATAGAGATGTGTGCTGTACCGTTACGGGTACGGCCATAAGTTGCTCACCCATATTTGGTTTATGGCTGTAAGATACGGTCCGTAACGACCGGAACACGGCCGTAGTGTGGCGTTCAGTTATAAATATCAAGAGTTATTAACCTGTCAGTATGTAGTTAGTTTTTCTCGATGTGTGGATAAGTTGACAAGTCACCTTTGGGCCCAAAAGGAGCCTACTTCAGTCATTACTACTGAAAGACAGTCATTCAGGCAGCCTCAATGCTCAAACACTGCACCAGACAATGGGCGGCTCTCCGTGCAGTGTGATCTTGGCCCCACTTCCTTTCTTCTTGGCGTCAAGATTAAGTGCGACCGTGCTTGTTGATCACTCACTCTGTCTCAACGGCAGTATGCTCTTAATGTCCTTGCATGCGCAGGAATGGCAGACTGTAATTCAGTCACAATGCCACTTGACCCAAGTGTTAAACTCTCCAAGGCAATGGGACCATGTTCCGCTGCAGATTACAAATTCATGCAGGACAAGCCCTACATTAACACTGTTGGAGCTGTTGCCTACCTCGCCATTGCCACTCGCCCTGACCTTGCGTACCTTATCAGTGTGCTCTCTTGGTACCTTAAGAACCCCGGACCAGCCCATTGGGAAGCTCTCAAACGAGTTCTCTGCTACATTCAGGGGACTGTCAACTATAAGATCAAATATGCACCTGACCCCAATCAATCTGGTCAACTCTTCACCATATACTGTGACACTAACCACGGGGGAATCTGAACAATGGTTGTTCAACCACCGGATGGGTTGTCAAGATGGGGACGGGGCTATCAGGCTATATGGAAAGTACGATGATGTAATTGTAGGTCCTAATGTAAATACCGGATGTATACTAGCTGTACAGTAACACTTCCCCTCAGCTGAATACATCTAGGATGGAATGAGCCCAAGCAGCTTGACGTATGCTGCATCTTCTCCCGGCCAAGAGCCTTTGTCAGAGCATTGGCTGGCATGTCATCCGTGCGGATGTGGTCAATGCGGATTTTTTGGCGGGCAACTTGTTCCCAATAGAACTTGAGGTTGAGGTTCTTCATATGTCCGTGATGCTCTGGGTTCCTGGCAACTGCCATGGCAGATTGATTATTGGTGTAGAGTTGAGATGCCGAGGTGAGTTTATAGCCAAACTTGGTGAAAAGGTTGCATAGCCACATAATCTCCTGATCCGAAGAGCAGGCAGCAACGAACTTGTATTCTGTTGCCGACAAAGTGACAAAAGATTGAAGCCGGCTCATCCAGCTGATAGCCCCGTCCCCATTAAAGCCAGCTGACACCGAATGAGTAAATATTACAAATGAGCGACATTCATCATGTCATGGTCAGTAGGGCGACACGACAATCCATTTGAACTACCTTCTTGTTTTTCCATGTTAACACATAAGTCAATACACACAAGGTTGAAAAATCACTGTGTGCCTAACGGTAAACTTTAATCTTAATTTAGGATGCAAGGAGAGTAAATCTACCATTGTTCTAAGACTGTTCCGCAACCTAGTTGATGCTCTCCGACAAAAGATGCGCTGTTAACATGGAGTTTCTAGTATCCAGTAAATTACATGTTGCACTACAATTTGGTTTAATTAAGGTTTTAACAAACATGGATGGCACGTACAATAAGAAACATTTTAACAAGAAATGCAGCTGCACAGATACAATCTAAATGGTTGCCTCTACCTTGGCAACTTGCGGCTCCTCAAAAAAGATATTATAGCCATACACGCTTTGCAGGATAATTAATGTGCTATTATTATAAAGCATGAGCATAAGCCCAATGACAATTGTCAGTGTGTGATGTACTCATGGATATGCATAAACACAGGGTTTCTAACTTGCTGATCTCCTCCTCTTGGATTTAGTATAACTTTGGCCTTTGACTTCTACCCATTCCACAAGTTTGCAACAAGTGCATTGAGTTCATGGTATGAGAAGAGCTGGATTGCATTGCTCCGTCCATTGGAAATGACGCGCAGAGTAGATAATGAAGTGAGTTCTTGTGCAAAGGGAAAGATGCTGAGAATGGCAAGGGTGATAAGGCGCACATAAATGCAACACCACCTATATCAACCTGTAAGCTACTGAATAGAAATCATAGAGGGCTCGCATGGTAATGTTTTCCCCAAGTCAGCCATTTTATTTCCTTGGGCAAGTAGGTTTCCAATTATAGGGCATTCTTTTGGACCAGGTGGAAGTGGCTTTCTTTCACAACTTGATTTTGGTGGCAAGAGGTTGATAAGGCGAGGAGTATGACAGAGGTTGGCAAGGCTTGCAGCCATAGTTATTCGGACAAAGATGCAGAGTTCTTTTTACAGTTGCTACTATTCATGGGCATTGTTGCCGTAAACAGGCAGAACAAAGTAATGCTGAATGAATGATGGAGGTAAGAGAAGAGAAATTGGCCATAGTTGGCCAATGATATTGGTTACCATCTCCTTGCCAACTTATAACTGATAGATAGACATCAATTCACAAACATTCAAGTTACAAGAAAATCTCTAATAGTACAAATATCTGAACCTAACCTACAATTCACTCATTTTCCTCTTCTTGAGCTCAGGCTCCTCTTCCTCTGTGTCTTGCCAATTAAACAGACTTGCGCCCATACTCTTTAATCTCCAGCTCAAATCAATGAAGCTTAGACTTTGGGTAACACACGTCTCCTCTTCTGAGAGTGGTCTGTTGTGGTGGAAGTCATATCCGGTGGCGGTAGGTGTCACTTCCTTCAAGCGCTAATATTTCCCCTGATGACAATATGAAGACGCTGCAGGAGCCGTCAAGGAAGGAGCAATAGGTAAAGATTGGGCAGGAAGTGGGATGAGACTGGCGTGATGACACAAAGTCTTGTATAGCCAGCCTGAATTGGCACAGTGTTCCAGCCTTGCTTTGTGTTGAGGACGGAGTCCGGCATAAACCAAACAATCACTTAAGTTGCACAAAGACGGGAGAACAATGGAGACAAAAGGCAAAGATGATAATAGGGTGAGGTAGGAGCAGGTCAGGCTCAATACAGTGCAGGGAGCTACCAAACAGTGTAGAGACGAAGTTGACAAACTGAGGAATCTACCTAGAAAGGCTGTATATATATATAAAGAGTTTGTGGCTGTGTAAACAATAGAATGGCTCAAAGTTAAACAAGAGGCAATGTGAATTGCGTCATGGGGTGATAGACAGGTGACAGGTTATGCTGTTGGGCTATACCTGGATTAGGCCTGGGCTAAGGCAGTGTGAACCGGACCTGGAGCGTGTGATATGTGATGATGAAAGAGTGTGGTGTTGACGTGATGACAAGGTGGACTGAGGTGGGGGCAACAGAATAGAGGCAATTCATGACAATATCCCCTCTTTAGGCTGTGCTTGCGCCTGAAGCGCAGAAGTCCCTGCCCAGATATCTCCAATCAAGACACTGAGGCCTTGTAGGCAAGGAGTGGCTTCTTGTACGCCTTTGGGTGTGCCTTGTGGAAGTCAGCTATCTTATCCAGCACCTTTGTCAGTCCCGACACTGGCTCCCACATATTCTCAGAGCTTAAATAGTCCAACCACTTCACCAGGTACTTCACACCCCGCAAGTTGGCCATAAGTTTAGGATCTCCTCCATATTGTACTCCTCATCAGTGTTCAGTAGGTCTGGGGGAGCTCCTGGGAAGTTAGGACCATAAGCAGGGGTCTCAATGTACGGGGCAAGTAGGGATGTGTGGAAGACTGGGTGAATGCGCCACTTTGGTGGTAACTTGAGGCAATAGGTTACTGGGCCAAGTATGTCAGTGATCTCAAATGGCCCATGTCGCTTGTCAGAAAGTTAGCTTTGGTTGCGTTTCTTCAGGTTCTTGCTATTTAATAGCATCTTGTCTCTAACCTTGAACATAATGCCCTTCTCTGTAACATCTCTGTTGTTCCTTTTCATTACTTCTGCCGCTGTAGTGAGGCTTGCTTAAATCTTGTTGTACAGGTGCTGAAGGTTGATGAGTTGTTTCTCGACAGAGGGGATGTTGGATGTGGGGTTTAGTGGGGGAAAGAAGCGCGGCTAATATCTGTGGAGGAGTTCAAAGGGGGATTTGCCCATGGCAGAGTGAACACAGTGTTGTGGGAGAATTCAATGTACGGCAGGTGCTTAACCCAGTTATCTTATCAGTAGTTGCAAAAGACGCGGTATTGCTTGAGCTTCTGGTTATAGCACTTGGTTTTGCCATCTGTCTGGGGATGATAAGCCGTACTAAGCGCAGAGGTGATGCCAAGCTTAGTGTGGATAGCCTGCATAACCTTGCTGGCTAACTGGGGCCTCGGTTGCAGATCATCTTGTCCCAAAGACTGTAATCAGAAGGTGCCTTCCAGCAGTATGTCCACTGTGCCTTCTGCATCAATGGTCTTGCAACATGGGGATACAACCACACCCTTTGTCGGCCAACCATACAGTGGATGTCATTGTAACCTTCACATTC
>JADNYV010000879.1:0-13610 GCA_015501055.1 Mucidula mucida
GTACACCAACGCTAGCCGTTCGCAGCTTACGTAGCTTTAGCTAACAAAGACCATCTAGCACCTACGGAGGTGTGGAGGCAGAATGCATCGGCGTGATCTTTCACGCCCAGCCATTGATCTTATAAACAGACATGTTTAGAGTCCAGCCTGAAGCTTGAAGCTCGACCTTCCTTCAATCAGTGCAGTATACATAGTTGGTTCCCGCCGTAGTCATGTCCTTCCTTCATGCTGTCACTCGATTCTCAAATTGAATGATGTTACATTGATTACTCGTCAGCTAGTTCAATGACACCGTCGAGAGGTCATACTCTAGAATCGGGGGGTTGGCGTAGAACTCTTTCGCTGCCTCCTCCACCGAGGCGACTGGCACATCGGGGTACAATTTCCGCGCATCCAATGACCCACCAGCCACAGCGTTTGCGAGCGTGTTGTCGCCACGAATGTAGAGGCTGTGGTAATATTGTGATACGACCTTGGTTCCGATGTCATTGCTTTTCATTCTGGCGAAAATCTCCTCGTCTGGAACCTACACGTCGCAATCAGCATCACGGAATCACGGAGAGTGAGATGATAACCACATACCCTTGTAAAGTCGAAGAAGTCCTCTCCAGAAGCTTTGTTCGCCACCTGATAGATTTCGTTCAAGTTAGCCTCGCCTTCGGACGTGATGACCGTCTGGTTGAGAGTGCGCGGGTCGGCGAGAATGCGTGCAACAAAAGTACCGATTGAGTTGAGTTCTGTGTATAGAACCTTCTGCTGGCGGTCGCCAACGTAGGTCTTGGTGACGATGAAGTTTTCCGGCGTGGCGTGTGGGTAGGGGAGTATTGCTTGGAGCCAACATCCGACTTCAATGAAGGTATACGGCAACCCGAGCTCCTTGATGTAGTCCCGGACGCCAAGTTTCTATATGCACACAGAGTCAGATCATCAGGTTGTTCAAGGATGGCGGATAGATTCACAATGTCCTGCATAGTCATTACGCCGCGGGGCGCGTAAGGACCAAAGTCGGAGGGAACGACGCGTCCGACACCCGCTTTCTTCGCAGCGCGGAACAGCGGCTTCTGGTCGACCATCGCGAGGACGAGCGAGACGAGAATATCGACTCCCTGCAAGAAAGCTTCAATCTTCTCCGGGGCCTCTGTTATGTCGCCAATGCGGATTTCAGCTCCTGCCGCCTTCAGCTCTTGCACGAGAGGTTTGTTGATGGAGCCAGGACGGGCTAACAAGGCGACTCGCTACAATGAGGATTAGCGCACGTCACTTTCGAGCTTGTTGATCGACGCACAAAATTGCCCTCCTTCAACAAGGCTTTGGTGATGACACGACCAGTTTGGCCGGCACCTCCGACCAAGAGTACAAATGGTGTAGTAGAAGAAGACATAGAGGGGTTACCTCTCCTATTCCGCGTTTTTAAGACATACGGCTGAATGAGATGTCAGAGATGTGTGCTCTCGGGAATCGGCTGCTCGCGTCATCAAGCACCAGTCAAGCACCAATGAAACGTACCTCATGACTGTTGTGAGTATGTCGTCCGGAGATGACTCCGAACCTAATCGGCAGTGCTCAGCATCCGTAGCAGTGTACATAGTCCGTGAATGACCTACGGCCCACGGCGAGGATGCGACGCGGGAACATCGATTTTGTTTGCAAGAATTCTTGCTGTGTGAATCCTTGGCGCTGCTTCGTCACATCAAACACAAGTCACAACAGCAAAGACTAAGCCAGAAGGATTATGCAGATGTCCTCTCCAGCCACCGTATAAACTTGAAGGGACTGAACAATCCTTGGTCCTGGAAAATACTCCTGACCATTAGTAATGTTCAACTGATGAAAATGTCGGATTGCTTCAAATGTACTTCTTCGAGATAAGAACATTCGAAGCTGAAGCCTACGCATAACCTCCCGTAGACAAGGACGGCGGTAAACCGTTCTCACCACACCCTACTTCCGGGTCGGAAGACAGCTCCAAAACGACCGTGGAGCCAGCCTCGAAAACGTCCCACTCCAAGTAACAACTCGACTTGTAGGGGATCCCGTCAACGGTGACGTTCTTCGGTCGCAGCAATTCAGAAAGGTAGCAGGCTAACACGAAAATGCGGCGTACCTGCACGTAGATATTGTTTCCACCGAAATCGTTGCTCGCGATCGAAGTCGTCGAGTTGAACAAGGGGTTGTAGAACGATATAGACGGGAAGTACGGCGTTGATAAAAGAAACTGCCTTGTTCCCGGGAGGGGGTACATCCCAGCGAGATAGAACACAACGTAGCTACCCATGGCCCCAGAGTCTGTCATAGATCATTAGAACGTGATATCGGCGACTACGAAAGACTTACCATCGTTTCCTGGAAGTCCGTTGACAGAGGTGTTGAACCAAGTGCTGATAGTCTCCCGAACTCTCCGCGAGCTCATACCCGGCTTGTTGGCGTAGTGATACATGTGGGGAATCTGCTGAGACGGTTCGTTCGTCGAGTCGAAGTAGTTCTACGGACACCATTAGGTTCAACGAGACAAGAATGCAAAGCGAGTGGGCTCACATCGGAAAACATCCAGTCCAGTCGTTCGATGAATTTATCCGCGCCACCTTGTAGTTCGATAAGCTTGGCCGTGTCATGCGGAACATACTGGATGAGGAAAGATCAGCGAATGTCAGGATCCAACGATTGCATGACTGCTTGCCTGCGAGTACTTGAAGAAGAAGAAGGCTTAGTCGGACGAAAAATTAGATGAGCGGAAATTACGCACAACAATCGGACTAGTCTCGTAGAACCCATCGCGCCGAATAGCATTCAGAAAACACGTCGCCTTCAGAGGATCATTGACACTACAGTGCCGTGGATCAGTATAGTTCCAGGTTCCATTGGCGAACTTGGGCTAGGCACCTCAAGATTTAATCAATCAGGATATCTTAACAAGTGCCTGCTTACTTGAAAAAACCCAGTGATGTTTTGAGCAATATCCGGAACGGAGATATTGCTATTCCACGATTTCACAAAATTTCCAGCGCGCGAGAAATACTATAACGAGTAGTAATGAGGGCAAGTATCTGTCACGAGGAATAGACCCACTTTCGTAGCATCGTCCTGCTTGTCAAGCAATTTGGCTACCTGCGCGATGGTGAAATCATCAAAAGCATACTGGTTGAGGTATGAAGTCATGAAGAAGACATGTAATGCAATGATTCACACCTCGATAGCTCTGGACACCTGTTTGGTATTGGATCCACCTCTGAACGTCGTGTCCGATGGTATGTAACCTAGAGTTTGAATCATAGGAAACGCTTGATATGGCAGCTGATCGCCACACTAACCATACTTCTTCCATGTGTCCGCTTGGCGTCCTTGAATATTCCAGTTCGGAGGGGTATCTTCAGCGTCAGCAACCAATGCAGCGTACAGGGCGTCTGCAGAGATGCTAAGATCGGAGGCATAATTTTGGAATCTGCAAAGAACGATATAGCAGGACGGAAAGAGTTACGAGATGGACTTACTTGACGAAAAACTCGGCTAGAATCGGGTCACCATCTGCTCGATTTAAGTCATTCGATCTGGAGGGAGAACGTGATGGGCTTACGACTACCGCCCTGAATGAACCTGCGAGGCTAGTTAATACAGTCATCGAGTAGACTTTAAGATAATGAACGCGCATTTTTGTGCCCATCTCGCGACACTCGGGTAACCAGCCTGCGCACCGTCGATGAAAAGTCGACACAGTAGTAATCACTTCGCACCTTCGTGTTTCTGAATGTCGATCATGCCGCGGACGATGGCGGCGAAAGTGAGCGGGTCGTGAAGTGACATGAGCGGGAACAGGGTCCGGTATGTATCCCACTGTCCGAGTCCATGCTCGGTCAATGATGAAATGTGAAGAGAAGTGTACGCACATTGCAGTAGAAGGAATCATAGTACGGTTCAGATGAGGCCCATCCTGGGTTCTCACCAGTGTCTTTGAGAGCGGTCAACTTGAATGTAAAGTGGACAGTGTACAGGATACACGTACAGTCACCTGGAGCTAGATGGGTACGGTATAACTGAAGACACCGATTTCACTGTTTCTGAGCAAATAGGAACCTTAAGACGTACCGATGAATAAAGTAAAGTCGTGGTATTAACATCAACTCCGTCAGTTTGCACCTGAACGCGCCCAAGTATGTCACGCCATTGTTCTTGGCTGTCACCCAGAACGCGTTCAAAATCCCAATCCGGTATTTCTTCTTCGGCGGTCGAACAGGCTTGATCAATAGATATCAAAGAAACGCCAACTCGAGCGAGGATGGTCGTGCTCCCTGAGGCAGAACCAGGAAATCCGACGAGGCCGCCGTGTTCATACCCCCACGCTAAGTGAAGCATAAGATGACATGGCTACCTCATGGTGCACACGTACTGTAATAATGTTGTTGAATATCTGTGCCCCACAAATCCGGATAGTTGATCTTGTATGGGCCATACTCAGAGGGCCCGTCGAAGTCACCATGGAAGTCGACGCAAGCATACGCGTTGAAACGCCCGATACCAAAGGAGTCGGCGAAACTACCACTAGCTGGGAAATCGACGTGTCAAGGAGATGCGTTGTATGTTCCCAATATAGGACGGACCTGTCATTCTCCCCGTGTCTGGATCTACTAACATGGTGATATCGTTAGCGCTGAGTTGACCATCATTAGTGACATCAAGAAGGATGCGAGGCGTTTTCGAAGCGGGAGGGAAAGTGTATCGGTGTAGAGCAGTGCGACGCGTAGCAGTGAGCTCCACGCGAATCGAGTTAGTCAGATTGGTCGAGAAATATCCCGGAGAAGCTGCATCGTCCGGAGACCCTGAGGACAACACTTGAGAGATTGTCGTGACGCGAATAGCGCCCAAGAGACGTACCATCTGGAAGAAGGTTACGCAGAATTTTTCGTGAGTCAATGGTCGTGAGGCATTGCTCAAAGGCAGAACAGTTGTAGATCGGGAAAAGTTTGAAGTTCGATAGCGGAACTTGCTGAGGAGAGGTGACGTTGTATATCAAGGAGATGCCTCGGGGAAACACCTACCCCTCCAGTTCCCGACTGATGTAGCTGCGAGAACCCAGTTACATTATACTGTGGATCACCATCGTACCCAGCATGCTAAAACAACATTAACGCGTCTTTCCCGTTTATACGATGCGAGAAGGTCGTACATTGCCCGGCGAATCTGTGTCCATTCCAACTTTGACCATTCCATGAGGCACGCTGGCACCTGTTGACACGCAGTGCGTCAGCATCGCGCTCTCCTCAATTCGTTGACGCGTCACAAACCTGGAAACGTATGACCTCCATTGACTGTTCCGATGAAGAGATTGACATAGTCCAGAGGGTCAAGAGCTGCCGCTCCAACGGTTCCCAGCGCGCAGAGGATGAGTCTGTACATGACTGTACGAGAACAAGTCCTTGAAGGTCAGCTGTTGATAGAAGCCTTGGATTAAAGGGCGCATGATAAGGCCTCAGCAGGGCGGGCACATGTGGAAGGCGGGCCGTAATCAAAGGTCGCCGTCGATAGAACGCTGCTTTGAAATATAGATTGTGCCTTTCAGTTAGCTGAAAAGTCCGATTAGTTCCAGTTCGTTACTGACGGTAAAAGAACAAGTTCGATCGTTACATAAACGAAAATACAAGTACACAACGCGCGCTCAGTTCGATGATCGATCTCATACCGCCTGCGCCTTTTCATTGCCCAACCAAGCCACGCTGATCACCTGTTCTCCAAGCCCCTCAACATTCAATACCCTCTTTTCGCCAGGCAGCAGATCCAACGCGTTATCACTCCACTTTGGGTCCACTTCGCCATCTGTCGTGAAAAACACGCACTTGGCCGGCTTCGTCACCTCGACTTCCACCTTCCCAGCAGCTCTATTTACATTAACCTTGAGCCCAGGATCTGGAAGAGGTAGTCTTTGTACGGCTGGGGCCAGTCTGCATAACGCGCGAGTACTTCCCCAGAAGCGCCATCCAGAAGTTTGGCCCCAACCACTACGTTGTATGTGGTGGTGAATGTAGGATTGCCATTAGGAGACGGGGAAATATCTCTGGAAGGACCGGCACAAGGAATAGAGAGAAGCTCAGTTGTCTGGTTCGGAAGTAGGTCAAATTTGTGAGACTCTTGTCTAGTCCAAGCACTTGTAAGATCAAAGTAGTCCAGCTGTAAGACCACAGTGCGTGAAGAGAGGGATGAATTGGTCGCCCATATGTCGAGTGTGGCGTCGAGGCTCTGGAAAGCGCCAAACTCGTAATACTGTCGATAACAATTAGTATCATATCCATGAGCGTGACCTAGTATTTGTTACCTGACGAGGACGGTCAGTCAGCTTGTTCTTAACTACATTCCGGAAGATTCCAATCGCGAACGTCGACAAGTGTCTCTTGATAGTGTAGTAGACTGGCTTGGCGCGTAACTATGAACAGCAATCAAAGTCAAGGAGGTATCAACACAATGTAAACTTACAAAGTAGTCCGCTATGGCCCAGGAGGTAACAGGCCAGCAATCATTCAACTGCCAAACAAGCACTCCGGAAGTCTGTCATCTCATCAACACAAATCAAACGGAAGCTGAGGAAGAAACATACGTATTGTTTTCCAGGACCCTTCCATTGCCTCTTCCAGCTTTGATACGCATAGCCCACACTCTCGCTCTGCATCGCCTGTGTGATAAACACGGCCTTCTCCAGATCCTCCTTGACTCTGAAGTTTTCATTGATCGCAATTGAGAACCGCCGCTCGTAGCTCCCGGCACGACAATGCTGAGCCATAATCCCGCTCTGCGCGTGCTGACCTTCCAGACTCTCTCCGCCCATCCAGTATTTGATAGTTTTCATGACTGGCATCGAAGGCATTCCAAACTCACTGACGAAGCGGCCACCCATACGGTCGTACTCCTGGTACGGTAGTTCCTTGCCGCCCCAGATGTTCCATTGATGCACGTCCCCGATAGTGGGATCGGCTGTATCCCAGCCTTTCCCGCCATAGGGTGATCCACGATGATACGGAATGGTGGGTCGCAGAGAGCTTCAACAACGGATGGCAGGACCTCTTCGTATATCTTGATAGCCGGGAACGAAGCAACGTCTAAAAAGAAGTGATTTAGCTAAAGGCGACGACAAAACACTTCGAAGCTTGTACCTCCCCACTGTAGGACCATTTGATAATCCTCGTTATTGCCACACCAGATCGCAATGGAGGGATGATGCCTCATTCGCTTCACGTTGTCTTCAGCTTCCTTGCGCACAGAAGCGACAAAGTCATCATGGGCTGGATAGACACCGCACGCGAACTGGAAGTCTTGCCAGACGAGAAGCCCGAGCTCTATAGATGCGATGTCAAGTTTACTCGTAGCAAGGCTATTCGAGACCCTCACCGTCGCAGATGTCATAGAAACAGTCTGGCTCGTAGATGCCTCCACCCCACAATCTGACCATGTTTTGGTTTCCGTCGCGCATCAAAGTCAACCATGCACGGTATCGCTCCGGTGTCAGCGTCGTTAGGAAATTGTCGGCCGGTATCCAATTGGAGCCTAAGTAGAGTATGAGTGAAGGGTTCAGATGCATATATAACCTGTAGGTACCGCCCATGAACATGCGAACACCGTTGATTTCGAACAAAAACGTAGTCCCGGTGTCATACTGGTCTGGCTCAGAAATTTCTTCTTGAATTAGCTTAACACTTCTGAAACCAATGCGTTTCGTCATCGTGTCGACGACGTTCTTGTTCTATACGATTTAAGCCAGGGAGTCATCGACAAGGGCAACAGGAAACACACCGGCCCCAAGAGTTCCAGCTTCACGTCATACAAAACCTGTTCACCATATCCGACGGGCCACCACAGCTTGATCTCATCGTTGCTAAAGGTCCAATCCACTTGCGTCCCCAGACCGACGCCTTCCTCTTTAACTACCTTCCCAGTAGAATCAGTGAGAGTCGCCTTGATCTCCCCACCAGTTAATTCGCCGTCAATATCGATGTCAACCTTGAGCTGCGTTCCAATGTCCCCAAGAACACAGGCGCGTGTCTGAACCTCTGAAATCTTAGCGGCATACGTTGTGAGGGTAATTGGTCTAAATGGCCCACAGGTCATAAGCTCTGGTCCCCAATCCCAACTAAGCCATTATGAGCTAAAATAACAAGGGAAGAGAATTGAAGGAAGACATACCGCCAATCATACTGCGCTTTGCGCACATAGACGCGACTTGGATCGCCGAGATTCGTCGAGCCTGCACGAACCTTTCCGTATTGCGCTTCAAGTTCTCGGGCCAGTTTGGCAGCGCTCTTAAAGTGCAGGACAAGGACGTTATTCGCTAGTGGCTTGACCGGTACGACATACGTCTGGAACATGTTCTTTGTGGAAAGAATTTTGATATCGTTCTACTCGCACGAATGAGAAACCATATATGATGCCGGTATTGAAGACGCACCAAATAAACATCGCAGAGCGTGTCAAGGCCGAGGAACTCGAGCTCAGCATGTTCGCGTCCGTCCTTGTTCTCGTCGAAGGTGAAAGTGCATCGGTAGATCCATTCCGATTCTCCGACCCCTGCATACAGTCAGATAGAGGCATCGCACATCAAGACGACTACACTAACACTGAACTTGATGCTCGTTAAAGCCAAGGTACGGATCTGGTATCAGTCCATTCTTCATCAACTCGACGTGCACCTCCGACGGATACGCCTTGGTCTCCCTCCACCCATCACCCGTCAAGGCCTTCTTCAACGAATTGTCGTACTGTTTCCAGGTCCAGCCGCTTTTCAGCTCAATATATCGCGCTTCAGCCATGGCAGTAAGGGGAACACATCGTTATCCCACCGATGCTTATAAGCGATTGCAGACACGACCGTGCCGAGAGGAAGGCGTTGATCACATGCTCACTCGGACCGGGCGATAAGGTCTATCAGTGGCGGTCCGACCCGCCTGCTGCTCACTTCAAACCAAAGTCGGCGTCCGAGGCTCATTCCGAAAAAAATTATAGGTCATTCAACCGAAGAAAAGAACATAGGACTATTACAAGTCCATTTTCGCCCGAGTACATATTGAAATCCAAGATTCTTCAAGGTGCGGTGATATCGAAAACCTTCTTTTCACCGTCACTAGCCGTCAACACGGCGACGATTTTGACCAATCTGCAGGGGTCCTCAATACCATATGATCTGTTCCTGGAGGCTTGGCTATCCCCTGTAATGCAGACATTTCAGCATCAAACGCACTGGAACCTCAAGAATGAAATAGTGATACTGACCGTAGCTGACTGCTCCCGTCCTGCACTCCAGTCTTCATCCTCTGCAAAGCCAGCAAATGATACCCTCTTCGCCTTGGACACTTTGACTTTGCATGAACGGTTTTTGGTACTAGTAGGAGCAGTGACCTGTCTGGGCAACAGCGAAGCACTTGCCGGAGGTGCAACGTATACATCATCGTACTCATCTGAATCAAGTTGGTCGACTTCCTCGTCCATCGCTGTCAATGACAGACGAAACTGATGGAAGCAGAAGGGCCTGAAGCCGGTCGGGTCTCGCTTTCCTCGCAAACTGGGGAAGTCCTTCTTTCGACCAAACACGACGTGGAATCATCCTCCGTTTTAACAAAGGAGGGGGGCGACAGCGCAAGGGTTGAATCCATATCCGTCGGCACTGTGCTAGTTTCCGATGATTGCCGAACAGGTTTGAGATAGCTGATAACCTTTGGAGGTGGCGGAGGAAGAGGAAAAATGGGAGTCAGTGTTGACCTGCTTGGGTTTTGTTTTTGTTTTTCGTCGCGGTTTCGGTAAATCCTTTTTGACCTCCGGATGCGATTTTTTCTCAAGCTTTTGCTGTGATTCCTTCTTCTGAACCTCTTTCTGTGGTTCTTTCTTTACCTCGTGCGCATGCCTGTCGAAACCTCCGTTCTTGAAACAAGGCAAATCTTGATCCCAAATGGCCCATTGCGCGCGTCCAAAACAACGATCCCTTGTGACTTTGCGAAAGAAAACGGTGGTACTGAGAACATGGCGAACGCTAGTCATCCAGGTCTGCTCATCCCGGTTGAAGTAGGGATAGACAGTCGTAATCCAGTCGTATATTTGTTGCAAAGTGAGACGATGCCCAGGGGACGAAAGAATGGCCTGACCAATAATGGCTGCGTAGGGTTGGTCTGGTTTCTTTGCTGAGTACGGAAGGGGTGGTAAAGTGTAAGGCGCTTCCTCGTCTTCCTGTCTAACATTCAATCCAGCAGAAAACAGGCAAATAATGCTACTCACAGTTGGTCGTTGCGATGAAGTGGACGTTACGGGTGGCTTGGAGCTACGGGGTTTCGAAGCCTGTGTTGGAGGTGGAAGATCTGGCGTCTTCGATGTGCCCGCGCTCGAATTTGCATATTGAGGATAATAGAGGTGAAGAATGGAGGATGGAATCAAGGCTGCTGCTGACTGCTCTGTGCTGGTGGCCGCGCTAAGCGATCGTCCAGCAGTATGGTCTCTGTAATATTTCCGGTGTTGAAGTGGTAAGGGAGCCTATTCGTATCAGACCAGTTGTGAGATACGCGACAGGGAAAGAAAGTCACTGACTGATATTGAATTTGACGTATCCATATCTTTGCTAGAATCCACTTCAACGCCTTGTGATCCTGTTACTTTTCCGTTCTCGGAAATACGCTGATGCTCGATCACTGCATCCATACTAATGTGACGACGTTTCGATATCATGTCTTCCGATTTGACAAGCGGGGACACGCTCCGCAATGTGTTGGAGCTTCCCTGTGAGACCGAACGCGATGAGATGATTCTCTGTTGTTTGCTGGAGGCCAATGCCGCCCTTTGACGTTCAAGGATTGTTTCCATGAGTGGACTGCCAGGGTCAGACACATTGGCGGATAGCCTACAGTCTGCAGCGGTTAGGCCAGACAAACCCTCAGCTTGAGAGGCAGATGCAGGTTGTGAGGAATATATGCCGGGAAGAGCAGTAGGATATGACGCAAAGGGAGTTGTAGGACTATTGGCCTGAAATCCGTTGAGACAAACCAAGGCAAGAGGACAGAGACAAACTTGACCAAGAGCCTCACGCACATGGTATGGTTGAGACGCTGACTCCAATTTCACTTTCTTTGGTTGATTCCCCAGTTGATTCTCGTCCAAGTCAGACCGAGGTCGTTTCTGTTTACGGTCCAGCCAATCGAGCTGTGCTTGGGATATCGAGGCCTGGCACCTGCTTCAGTACCGATACTATTTTGTGACAAGACATAGCGCACCATTGACTTTGCCTTGGCTGCGACGGCGGTCGCTGGCGGCCTTGTCGAAGGACCGGTCGTTGATTGCGCATTGGGAACGGAGGGAGAAGGCTTGGATTTCAGGCGCGAGGAAGAACGGGTCTGCATGATAGTCCGTGGTCGACAGAATCAACGACCGACCTACACGCAACACGGGAGGAAGAAACACCACATAACTATTTTCGGACCGACTACCGGTTTGTTGACCGCTAGTTGCCAAACTACGTTGATTTGACGTTGATAGATGCCTCAAACGTCAACGAAAGTCCTTCTTGACAAGAAAATCTTCAATTACATGGAAATGCAGGGAAATATTGGTAGGCTCGTTAGGACGACACAGCAAAGAGCTATTTGAATGCTGCGGCATACGACCAACTGAAATACGATCACGTGTCATCATAAACATAAGACGTCGGGGCGACCTGAGCTTGAGCGCCACAGCTGTACTGCGCCTTGCTCCTCCAAACGTGCGAGGATAGCATAGCTATATACATCTATACTACTCATACACGTAGGAAGAAGTATCTGGATATCAGTCCCGTACGACCCACTTCCTGTGGTCAAAATACTTTAATATGAGTTCTTTGACTGTGAGATAAGCCTTTGTAGTTGAGTGTGTGAGATGGTGGGAGATTCTATGGCGCGTTGAATTGAAAGAACCCTCACGTTGAATCGAGGCTTTACTATTTTTCCCTAAGCTCGAAGATAGTAGCAACTCGCCCTTGAACCCGTTATTCATGGCATTGGCACAAATCTAATGAGACTGCTCTAATTGAAGTCACTGTACTGGGTTGTTACCAGTACTTAAACAGTTTGAACGGATAGCTCATGTGTAATGCCGACGGCAAATGCTCTTATCGTTTTCATAGATATGCCTTTAATAAGGACGGCCGATAGGCGAACAGTGGCTTTCTCCTTCCACCATGAAGAACAAGTACTACACCTTACCAGTCCATGGTGCAGAGTCCAAGAGGACGCCAGCGAGAAGGACGCTCTACTCGGTGCCTGTAGCACTTGCCTGTTTGGTCGTCGTCGCGTGGAATCGTATTACGCCCTTTCTCTTACCACATACACCCACTCTGGACGATGTCTTTATCGACAGAGCAGCGGAGGAATTATTCTTGTATGACTTCCAATTTACTCTCTTAGTACCTATCTAATGACTTGCAGGTCCATACCCAATGAAGAAACTTGCCTCGCCAATTCGCGACATTTCACGCGCAGACCTCATGCTGCCGGGACTGCATATGACCTCTCCACTGCAATAGACTTCATGCATCTGCTTCAAAAAGAACTGGGCATTGATACGCCGCCTGAGGATCCCATCTTCAAAGCAGGATCTACCGAATCCCGCAACTCGACTTTATCCATACCGACCGCGACCTCCCCATACTCATGGATTGATACTTATTACCCGCTTATGAGTGTGCCGCTAGACCGGAGCCTTCAAGTGCTTGACACTGATGGTCATATTCTATGGGAGGCTGACCTTGAAGAGAACTGTGACGAAACCGATCCAGAGGCAGGGAAATACCACAACTACGTTCCAGCCTTTCATGGATATGGAAAGGACGCGGATGTTACTGGCGAGGTAAGTTGTCATTTCGAGTCCGATGTTGCTGCTGATGCACTACAAAAAGCTTGTTTATGCAAACTATGGCGCGAAAGAAGTATGTGTCGGCCAAAACTAACAACGTCACCGCTTATCCTCCCTAGGACTTCGATACCCTTGTTTCTCAAGGCATCAATTTTACGAATAAAATTGTTCTAGCGCGCTACGGTGCGAACTCTCGAGGTCTCAAGGTTAAGGCTGCTCAAGACGTCGGTGCCGCGGGAGTTCTAATCTACACCGACACGCGCGATGACGGTTCAGTTACAGAGGCAAACGGTTACAAACCGTGTGTAACACTCTTTGATTGCTCACTTACAATTTAACGTGGCGTAGGTATCCGCACGGTCCAGCTCGAAACCCGAACTCGATCGAGCGTGGAACAGTGGCCTTTATAACCGCGTATCCAGGCGATCCAACCACACCCGATTATCCTGCCTACGAGAACGCTACAAGAATGGAATCCCTAAATTTACCCACTATCCCCAGTCTGCCGCTTTCTTCGGCCAATGCCGTCAAGCTCTTGCGGTATTACGAAGGCGGTGGGGCGTCGGTTGGACTCGTCAATCATGGTACGTTTTTGAATCATGTCCTAGGATCACGAAGTGATGCGTGGTGACTAGCTAAGGAAAAGATTATGCCTATTTGGAACACTATGGCCGTCATTCCTGGACATGTTACTGACGAAATTGTTATGGTTGGCAATCACCGAGACGGTACATCATTTTCAAGTTCAGTTGTCTATTCGTTAACTGACG
>JADNYV010000088.1:0-145159 GCA_015501055.1 Mucidula mucida
CGATGTTCTTCAGGGATACGCGAGGGCAACGAGACATCCGCAGATGCCGCGCGCGCCTCGGAGTGGGTGGGTATATACAAGTCTGGTTCGGACAGCGGAGTAGTAAGAGGAGAAGTGTCAGGTTGCGCACCTGAGTTTTGGTCGGGAGTAACAACGCCGTCGACATTATCGTCGGCGTCGTTGTGAACAGAGGGGGTTGGCGGAGCAGAAAGGGCTCGACGCCGAGTGCGAAGGTTGTAGTGGGTAGACATTTTTGAGGGTCGGGTGTCGAGGATGTCCGGGTTGATCAGACCTGGGGGCTCCGTCGGCGGGGAGAGAGAGAGAGGTTTTTAGAAAAGCAGAGTGGTGGGGGGTCTAGTCAAAATATGTGAGGTTAGCGTGATCAAAGACCACGGTAGCCGTCACACGGGTATGAGGGAGTGATGAGAGTTGAGGAGAGTCGAGTCTCAGAGGGACCAAATGACTGGATAAAATAGTAGATTTGGGAGATCCTACTTACGACTCTAGCTACGAGGCTATATATATAGTATTTTATCTAGCTGAGTCAAAGTAGTATAGTAATTAATACGAATCGGGTAGTATATCAAAGAGGGGGGAGTAAACTGAGGCGCGGAAGTAATATAGGTGGCGGTGCATGTCACCTAATCGTTACAGTTTTGACCGGGCGTGATATTGCGGGTCGTGCGCGATGGCGATGGTGGATTGGTTGTCCTCGAAGACCAAGGTGGGTTCTTCTTGTGGATAGCCTAGGCCTTCTAAGAGGTTTCTGTTCCAGATGGCCTGGCGTGTGGAATGGGCTAAAGCCGTGTACTCTGCCTCTGTGGATGATAGCGCGGTGGTGGATTGCTTTTTTGAGCTCCACGCGAATGCTGCTCCTCCGAGTAGGAATGCGTATCCGGATATGGATTTCCGGTCATCTGGATTTGATGCGTAGTCTGCATCGCTGTATCCAGCGCTGATGACCTCTCGTTCATCGTTTGCTCGGAAGGTGAGTTTATGGTTCTTTGTGCCAGATAGGTACCTGAACACTCGCTTTACAGCTGTCCAATGTTCGGGTCCAGGGTTGTTCGAGTGCTGGCTCAGTGTCTGTACAGCATACGCAATGTCGGGGCGCGTACAAATCGCGGCATACATCAAGGAGCCGATCGCGGACTGATATCCGCCTTGGATAGTGGGCTCGACTTGCTCGTCGGCCGGTCGTTTGTGTAGGATGATGTTGTAGTCGAGTGGAGTGGTGACGGGCGACGCGTTGTGTAGGCCAAACCTAGTGAGTATTCCGTCGATGTATTGTTGCTGGGATAACGAGACAGTGCCGTTATCACGGTCCCTCTCGATTTTGATGCCAATGATCTTCTTTGGCTCTCCCATGTCCTTGACATCAAATAACCCTGCTAACTCCCTCTTTACTTCCTCCAGATCTTTGACTGCTTCAGCAAATTTTAACAAGTCGTCAACCCAGACTGTCAGGAACACAGTCCTGCCGTCTTGGATGCATTTGTACACGCAGTGATCGACTTCCAGCTTTGAGAACCCAATGGATGTAAGTTTCCTATTGAACTCTCGATTCCACTCGCGTCCTGACTGCTTTAACCCATACAGGGTCTTGTACAGTCTGCAGACACGGCCTGATCCGTCGTCGTATCCTGGCGGCTGGTGCATGTATATCTCTTCTTCGAGCTCGCCATTGAGGTAAGCTCCTTTAATGTCCATCTGGCCAATTTCGAGGTCATTGATGGCGGCTATGCCTAGCGCGGCGCGGACTGATTCGAGACGAACAACTGGTGCAAATGTTTCAGTGAAATCGACTCCAGGGATTTGCGAGTAGCCTTGTGCTACGAGGCGGGCTTTATAGCGCGACACATTCCCATGTTCGTCGTACTTCTTCAAGTATGTCCATCTGCAGCCTACGGTTTCGCGTCCCTCTGGGAGATCCTCGAGCTTGTAAGTGCCCATTTCTTGAATCATTCCCATTTCCTCATCCATGGCCTTCTTCCACTCAGGCCATTCGGGCGAGGCTTGTGCCTCTGCTAGGCTTCGCGGGAAGTCATTACGATTCATGTGCTCACCATCGCCGGCAAGATAGCTCTGGATGATGGCGATGTTTGCTGACTCAGCTGGTGGTTCTGATGGAGTCGGTCGCGGAATACGTGATGTGGACGGTATCCGGGCATTAGGATTGTTGAGTTTTGCATAGTTGTGGTCCGTCGTGGTGCGACTAGATCGTTGGATGGGTCCTGAAGGTGGTTTTGGGATCTGTGATGGCGTGGGGATTGTCAACGGCGTAATAGGTGGGTTAACTGCTGTTGGTGCCTCTTTCTTCTGCTGATCCGTATCCTGCTCAGACTTTTCTGGCAATTGCGGGTCGCTAGCACCTCCTGTCTCCCCCTCGAGCCGCACATTGTCAATGTTTTCGACGTCAACTGCTGGTGACGGCTGCACGAACTCATAGTTCCGTGATTCCCGGATGGATCGCAGGCCAGCATCGTAGTATTTTATGACTACGGGGTCGTCTGAAAACCCAACAAAGGTATGTTTTGTTGCCTTGCTCGAGTTACCGCCCAGTTTTGACAAGTTCTTTCCTTCTCTTTTCACCCAGACTGGACACCCAAACTCCCGGAGATGCGAAACGTCCGGCTTCTTGCCTGTCCAAGCTTCTTCCGGCGTCTTTCCTTTGAGCGCGCATGTTGGTGCGCGATTGCGGATATATGCCGCATACTCGACTGCACATTCCCACAGGAACGATGGAAGGCCTCGCGCGATAAGCATTGCGCGGGCAAGTTCAACTAGGGTGCGATTAAATCGTTCAGCTACCCCGTTTGATGAGTGGGCATACGGTGCCGGTGTCTGTAAGTGAATTCCTTCCTTCTTCAACCATGCTTTGACCTCTCCGCCTGTCAGTTCTTTAGCGTTGTCTACCCGAATGACTTTGGGTTTGACTCCATTCTGCTGCTTGATGAAGGTAATGTATTCCTTCATTTTTCGAAATGACTCTGACTTCTGTTTTAGAAACTCAGGTCTGCAGCGGCGTGTCGCGTCGTCGGTGAACGTGATGGAGTATTTCGACTTCTGCAGGGACTCGACGCGGGCCGGACCCCAAATATCGCCATGGGTCAATTCTCCTGGCTGTTCGCGTCGGTTTTTCGCTTCCTGCGGGAATGGGCGGAGTGTCATCTTTGCCTGGATACAGGCTTCGCATTGGCTGAGTGGCGGCGAGTCGTCCGATATGGTAAGTCCTTCAACGAGTCCTTCCCTTTTCAGTCTTTCTAACCCTGCCTTTCCTAGGTGTCCCATCTTTCGATGCCATGCATCCCATGTGTCTTCGTTGCTCGTTTTGGCAACATTTGACTGCTCGGGTGCTACAACGCGTGCACATGCCTTCATAAGGTACAGTCGGCGCGTCTTCTGTCCTTCCGCTAGGACTTTCCCGTCTCTGCGGAGGAATCGCACCTGACCTCCTTTAAATGAGGCTTCCATCCCAGCGTCATCTAGTCTGCTGATGGAGATGAGGTTGTTGGCGGCATTCGGGGCAAATAATGTGTCTTTGAGCTTGTGAGTGATAGTTTGCCCATTGACTTTGCAGTCTAACAGGACTGTTCCTCTGCCCACAGCTTTGATTGCAATGTTTCCAATGCCATTGATGGAGGTTGCCTCGAGCGGCCGAAAGTCGACAAAGGTAGTGCGGTCATTGGAGATATGTGATGTTGTGCCTGAGTCTGAGAGCCAAGTGTAACGAGCGAAGTGGTTATCGAATTGCGGTTTCGTCTCCGCTACGTGGTAAGACGTCTCGACTACATTGTTGTGGGCATTCCCTGACTGGGCCTGGTTAGATCTCTCCTTCTTCCTTTTGTTCCTGCCCGGGCCTTTTCCTTCCTGGCCGCCACCCTTTGACCAACATTGGTTCTTGGTGTGGCCTCGTTTGTGGCAGTTAAAGCACTCAACATTGTCGGATACTCTCCCTGACATGGAGTCTCTGCCATTCCAGTTTCTACCTGTCTGTCTTCCGCTTCGCGCGTACATGGCTGATTCGCCCTCACCAGACTTCTCCTTTCGGCGTCGGTTCTCTTCCTGAATGATGGAGATGAACTTGTGGGAGGTAACGGTGGGGTTATTTCCGGTAGCACCAAGGTACGCTGATGTGAATTGGTCCCAGGACTCGGGCAATGAACTGATGAGTAGCATTAGGAAATCTTCGTCGGTGACGACACTTCCCAAGATGCCGAGTTCTTCCTGGACGCGGCGCATTTCTGTGGTGTGTTTGGTGATATCTGTGGATTCGTCGGCGACGGTGCGGTAGAGACGGCGGCGGAGCGATAGTATCCCTAATTTTCCTCTAGCTTCCTTTACTAACTTCAGCTGCGACCACATTTCGGCTGCTGTCTTGGCTCCCGCAATATGTATCATCTGCGAGTCACTCAAGGTGAGCTCGATTTGTGTCTGCGCTTGTCCGTCTTCCTCTTCCCATTTCCTGATCTTGGTTGCTTCCTCCGTAGTGATATTATTAGCATCTGCCGGCACAGGGATTTTGGTCGTGCCTTCGGCGTACTTCAAGAGACCTCGTTCTCGTAAGATTGCAGTGACGCGACGCTTGTACGGAACCCAGTTGTGCTCTTGGAGGAGCTCGATACGGAAGAGCGATGAGGGGAGAGAGTTGGACATTATGGTGTGTGATTTGGTGAGGTGAGTTGTATAGTGAGTCTCGGTATAGTTTAGTTAAGGCCGGGGCCCATAACCTGTTGTAAAATATGGGGAATATGATGTTGCAGTGGCTAACTGCGAGACTCGAGCTATGTGAGGATGAGGGAGAAGTAAGAGTAATTAGATTATTCTGAATGGCCTTGCAGGCCGCGTATATATACTACAAATTGTAGAGTACTAGAATGTTCTACTATCTACTGGAATAAATACTTGACTCATTTGCTGAGTGAGCAGACGAGCGAACGTCCCAAATCCGCGTGAATGAGTATGCACGCGAAGGTTCCGGAAGATGCCGGATTGGGACGCGTCGTGCACAGCCACGACTGCTCCTTCGACAACAACCGCTGATTCAACGTCCTGCCAACGAAGACATATCTCATCTGTTTCAATTGTGGAATGATAATGGCAAAGCATACATGGGGTAGTTCTTTGATAATAACATTATTCACATCACGGACGACGTTCGAGACTCAGTGAAGAGCGATCGTACCTCTCAAGCTGAACGAATCTTTATTCTTGAGGAACAAAGGGCGTTGTATGCTACTTCGTTTCAGCTACCCAACATAGGCCTTCCCATCATTACCCCTCGCTTGGTACACAGGCTGTTGTCCAGGAGCGTACCAAGATGTACGGCGTAATCAAGCTGGCCACGTTTTCAAGGAAGGAAGCGCAGCATACAGCTTTTTGGACCTCGAAGTAATAGTCGTTGTTGAGGGCCAATTTATAGGACCTGTCGACGCAGTTTCGAGACTCCTTGTCTGTTCGTTTTTCAATGGCTACTCCAGATCGTCTTCACAAGAATGGTTTGTTGGGAGGCGTAGGCAGTAGACTCCACTGAGGCATAGTGTTCGGCTGCTGAGGATCGCAGAACTTCCATCTCTCAGCTTCGTTGCGCAGAGTGGGGTGAAGAAGTAGATAACTATCCTGCTCGACTGCGGGCCTGATTGTTTTGAAGATATAATGTCTCCAGGAGCTTATATGCGCAAATGTGGCGGGGACCGCGTTGAAAATGAGCCGGAGGAAGTAGATACAACAATGTCTTCGGAGGTCAGGTAGTGACAGGTTTCCAGGTAAGGGAGCCGGGATTTTCAGCAGGGTAAGTGTTCATGGATGCCCAGGACTTTGCGCAGAACCATCTTTATAGTATCCCCACCGTTAATTGTTCTCGAGGTATAATAACATCAACATGGCTTGTTTTCGAACAACAGTGAGTGATTCAGATCAGTCTAGAACAAGAGACTCGACCACGTATGTGATATGCACATCTGACAAGGGTAACTAGACAACATATTGAACTGTGGCGCACATATGCGATACTTATCTCGCGGGGTACCAGGGAGACTGGAGGATTTTGATCGACCAATTAACGAGAGCATTAGGCACGTCTTGTGATCAGATCATCATCACTCCATTCCCCTCTTTTGTTTCACGCCTTTGAACGCGCGAGTGTGAATGCGGCGAAACTGATATATGCTCACTCGGTGCAAATAATATCGAAGAGTTATAACAGCGGACCTGCCGCTGGTATTTTGGGCCTTGGGAAGAAAGAAAGAGCTTATACTCGCAACTCGAGTCTTCCGGCAACTTGAACGAAGAAGAGTGAAGAAGCGCGAGGACGACAGATGATAGAAAGAAGCCGGGTGCTGGATCTTTTTGGTGTGAAATGATCGCCTTCATTGACACGAGTTCCTGATGAAGAAGAGGGAATTCTTTGGCGCAAAGGAGAAGCTGGAGGATGATACCCGACGAAAGCTTCGCGAGATTGAACGGAAAGCCATGATCGCACCCAGGGATGATGATATGCTGAAGAAAATAACCAATCCACGCTGCGACGTATGGTAGCGTCTGCATGACAAACTCGATAGTCTGTGAATTGCACGAAGAGAGTTCCATTACTTTGATACAGGCGCGCAAGGCAGCCAAAGCGCATGCAGCGACGTTCAACGGGGTGTCGAGGTCGGATGAGGGTAGCGGCTTGGTCTGCGGAACGTCACAATATAGCGCCTTCGTTACGAAGTTCGAGAACTCGCGAAAGGCACCCAAATCGCGGGGAGCATTCTGCGCAAGTTTGCGTGCAGGCCGCTGCAGTCTCAAAAGCATCTGGTGTTTGAGACATCTCTATCAGTACGAAGAAAACTTGCCATAGTTTGTGGTACATACCGCCGTCTGTCAAAGGACTAGAATCTGTACTGCGCCATGCCAATATCGAGATCCGTTGATCTGTACGCGCTATCAGTTTGGGACGTGTAAGGACCAAGATATGTCCACTGACCTTTTTAACTTTAGTCCTTGATGGTGCAAAAGAGACGCGACGATCCTGTCATTACTTAAGTTCATCTTACTTTCACCATCACGTGTGGCGCACGCGTCTCGGATATCGACATCACAGAGAGCCTCACGTCAATGGACATAAAGATCCGAAATACAATAGTTGCTGGGCGTGGGCCACCATCCATATAAGTACCTTGGGAGTAGGCAGGCTAGCGGAATGGAGTAAGTTCATAGTGGCCACTTCACTTACGACTTTGGAATCGTCACAGGGTATGGAATGCACGCCACCATTTGAAAGCCACAGCGCATGGTAAGGAGGAAGGTACGTCTCGACATCCGATATCGATCTTCTCGACGCCTTGATCCTTCCTAATAGTAATCTGGAAATCATCTCGCCCATCGATATGTCCCGCTAGGAAAAGGACTTCTCCAAATTCTGAGGCTCACCAATTGCCGGCTCAGAGTCCACGACGACATCTCCATTTTCTCAGAACCCGCTGTAATTCTCGTCTAAGTGTAGCCTTCAGTATGTACAACGTAGATAACTAGCATTCGAATAACAAGAAGAATTGACTCGGAAGGACCTATATACACTCGTCCAATGAAAAGAAATAAGCATACTGTACAGTAACAACGATTCCACCCTACTCGTCACGCCGGTACGTCTTCATCGTCGACCACGGCATCGGGTCAAACGTCGCATCACTCACCACGTCCTGAAAAAATTGGTCCAATATCTCCTTCTTAACATGCTTCTTCGGTTCCGGTACCGATGCCATGCACTGCAGTATAGGCAGTCTGTCCCCCTGCACCTTCTTTCCAACAATTCCATCCCGGAGCACCAGCTCGTCCGGGAAAAGAGGTTCCCTCTCGGTGTTGTGCCAGTGAGCAAAGACAAGCTGCGAAACATTAGTCACAGGCTCCACCTCCGCATACAGCGCCTCGTTCGGCGCGAGCTGCTGGTCACGGAGATGCCAGATGGGGGGGCTGTAGAGTTTGATGCAGCCTTCGTCGGCTGGCATTGGTGCTGGACGCTACATGGCAAAAGTAAGTGAAAGCGAAGACTATCCTGAATGAAGAGAACTTGCCTCATCATGCGTGGTCTGGAAGCTCGGAGCAGCAAATACGACTGGATCTTCTTGAACCTGAATCATGGTACTAAGATCAGTAAACGCCAAACGTGTGCTGCAGTAGTCTCACATTTTCCGCCTTCTTCTTGCCTTTGACGCGTCGCGTCGTTTCATCTCCTGCCGCCTTACGCTTGGGCGCCTTTGCTCGAGGAACTGGCGCTTGTTGCCCAACTTCGTTACGAGCAGCCTTCTTTGCGGCTGACGGACGGGATGGCCCTTGTATAACAAGAGCGGCTTGCGCTCCAGCGACTTCATCTTGATTGGTGTGCACGATGGTCGGGGGCATAAATGTAATCACGTTTGGCCTGAACACCGCGCCTACTGGAGGTGCAGACGCCGTAGTTTGCCGCTCGTCCTGGTAAAGATTGAATGTTACCTGACTACCCGTCGTCGGAGGAGGCACCTCCAAGGAGATGCCAGTCGCGCTATTCCTATGGGAAAGGGGTTTGGACTGGACGGCGGGTGGTTGAGGCGGCGCTTGCGCTTTGGAACGCTGGGGAGAACTTGGAGTCTTCTTCGTCTCGACGGCGGCGTGATCATGGAGAACATTTTCTTTGTTTGATTGAAGGTCGTCACTGACACTGGTGGTAGACTCGGGCGCGTCGTGGTCGTCTGCGCAAGCATCGGTCCCAAAGAGCTCCTCCCAATTAGTGTCTTCCCCGGCCGTGGAACCCTCTTGGTCAATCTGAACACGAACACCTGGTGGAGGCGTTTGACCGACTGCATTGTCGGTTTCGAGGTCGGCGGGATTGTTGCAAGCGACGGACATCGCGAATAACAACGTCGGTGAAAGCGGATGACAAGTTGGCTGGGTCACGAATTATGAACGGCAGAGTCGTGGATAGACAGGCGTCAATAATGGTAGGTGATGGTGGAAAGGCAAGAGTGACTCGTCCACATATGTGGATCAAGAACAATGGGCGAGTCCGGAAGATGCCGGTGGACCGAGCCTTTGTTCGCCAGTTCAAGTAATTCGATGATAACGCTGGATTTAAGCATATGCCGCCGCAAGCAGTTAGCTAAACAAGTACTATTTGAGTCGAGAGCATGAAGGAGAGAAGGGTAGCAACTATGCGATCCGAATTTAATGCGCCACACTTGGAAATGGGAGTGATCATCAAAGTCGCGAGAAGAGCATATCAGTTCACCACATGGCGACAGGTCTGGCATGGTCTCCGGTCCATTTATCGAGTGTCTCCTTGGTGAAATGTGGATACCAACATGTACCACACATTGAGCAGTCTGATGCCACAGAATGTGACATAGTTCCTGGAACGACGAGTCTCTCGACAGAATCACGAACGTTACGTCACTTCTGTAGTCTGCAGAAACTCTTCACGAATGCAGGCCATTATTGTTGGACTCCAGTGAAAGCTAGCAACAAATACATGCATACCTTTTAGGGCTCGTTCTTTTGAGATGCTCGCAGATAGCCTTCCTGCTCCCGACAATTAATCGTCGATCCTAAAGGGATTATATCTTAAGAGCGTAAGTGCTACTGTATATACACGCTGTAAGTGTATCTTCTTAGTCTAGCGCTGGAGGAGAACTCACCTTGACTCTATTGTGTCGGCAGTTCCACAGCACTAGAACTTATCGCCGGACTGTGTTTATGTCGAGCTCGATGCAAAAACGCGATTAGATAAGGACGCCACGTTCATTTCAGCGCCAAGTGTGAAATTGTGTATCATCTGAAGAAACGCTCCCCGCATAAAGAAACTTGAGTGCTGGCTCTTCCGGGGCTCTTGAGCAGTGCGTTTCGTTGATGCAATGGTGTAAAAAAGCACTCTTTGATATCCTCCGGGAACAAAAACATAATGAGCGAAACGTTCTCGCAAGAATGGTCCAGACGTACTGTACCAATCACCCGGCAACGTTTATAGCGCGTTCACTTGGGCAAGGCAGTCTTCAAATCTTCAGTCTCAGGCTATTCGTGTTCGGTAGTCGTGGTGGAAGGCAGCGACTGCACAGCGTAGTTGGGCTAGTTTTTCCAGGCGGACCATTTCATCAGGACCCCGATTGACAGCCTCCCCTGCCAGTCGACTTAGCTCATCGATATTGAAGACGAGTCTGCGTTCTGCATGGCGAAGGTCATCCTTGTAGCTAATCATATTAGATTATAGGTCAGACATACAGCATATTTACATCCACCGCCCGTTGAGAAGGTCGTTACGGGAATGCGCCAATGAGAATAAACGACACGGAGGCCAACGGGTCGTCGGAGTGGAGATGGATATCGGAACTAACGAACGCAATATGGAGCGGGGATGGCGCAGGGACGACGATCCCAGTAAGAGCCTCGCGCTCCCAAGGCAGAGCAGGTCGAGCGTGAGCTGGCAAGCACACACAAATCATCGGCTGCTCAACGGTAGCTGTTCCCAGTATCTTTTTTTTTTGAGAACGACTGTAGTAGTGTCATTGGACGCGTCGAAACGAGGCTGGACATATACGCACTTTCTGGCCAAACCATATTTCTCGCGTCTGCAGATCCTCTTGAGCCCGCGACAACGATTCGTCTAGCGTCCAAGATTTCTCCGAGTCGCAGCGCTGCCTCGGCCTTCGCAATGTAACGGTAGCGTACGATTTCCCCACCTCTGCAGTTTTCATTTCCATCCCGCGTTGTCGTTGGCCGCGATAGAACAGAGTAAATTTCATGCTGGCGTTGAGTTTCTTGCACAGCGATACACGTTATGTCTGCGTTTCCTTCGAGTAAAGAGAGATGATGATGTTCGGAGGGTAAGCTGGGATCTTTGCCGGCGGCACTTCCTGGGCCACACTCTCTTCTCCAGATATGAGTACTTAGTGTACTTACTCTAAAATTGAAGAAATGGTAAATTGACGAAATGGTGTCACATTGAAGAAAGAATGGTTTTATTTACCAAATTTCATGGGTTTTGAATTTTAACTTGCCTGCTGGAGAAACTTGGGTCAAGGTCGGCGACGTACTAAAACTTTAAGACGGCCCAACGTCGATAGTACGCATTGAGGATAAATAGAATATACAGTAGGAACATACAATCAAAGCAACGATACGCTCATATATGCCAGCAAACATGAACGATAGGAAACAAACATGTTCCTACTCATCAAATATAAGTGGCGGCGCGCTCTGCGCCAACACTAACGCAAGCGCAAACCTCTCCTTCGGGACCTTCCTCAAAACGAAGGGACCAAGGTCCAGCTCCTCAGGTAAAACCGGCGCACAATCTAGCTTGATCCAGCGAACGAGGAGAAGCATAGTGCAATGGGGGGCTTGGGGAGGCTGGAATTCGTAGAACGCGTCGCATGCGAAGAGGAAGCTGCAAGGTGCGATGGGTGGCATGAAGAACCGGTAAAAGGCAAACTCGTCCGGCTCGGACGATGGAGGCTGGATAAGACATTCAGTCAACGCGAAGAGCGTACTAATTGATGAAGCTTGCCTGAGGGAATTGGGATGATGGCGAAGCATGACCACCCGGGTTTGCCTCGGCCTGAATAACAAGATCAATTAACGCTACGCGAGTTGTAGACAATTCTCACCTGTTGAACGTCCTTATTCTTTCCTTTGGCACTGTCGGTCGTTTCATCAGTGCGCATGGAGCGACAAGCCGCTCCCTGTCGTTCGTCGCCATCGTTGATGTTCAGTTCTTCGCCACTGTCATCCTCCGACACAAGGAATTCGCCGTAGTCGGAGGGCGACGCGGCATCCGAAGTCGTGGTTTGACTTCTAGTGTGAGCTCGGTTGTTGCGAACTGGCATGGTGGGTATGTCGTTCCTTGAAGTAAATGAATTATTGACCGTGAAGAGCAGAGGATGTACGGCGTCGGTAATGGTAGGTGGTGGTCGAACAGCAAGAGTACAATCAGCACGTGTCTCTAAACAAATGACAATGGGTGATGAGCCCGGAGGATGCCGGTGGCCATTGTTCGCTAGTTGAGGCAACTCGCTGACAAAGCGCAAACGTGTATTCAAAGACACTTTGAGATGGAGTTGATAGGAGATCATACATCAATCCCAAGATCGGTATGAAATTGCGCCACTCCTGGAAATTTGAGGTAGAATTGTGGTAAACCTCATGAACCACAAGTCCATTTTTTCAACAACTCACGTCGTGCGGGCGCGAGAGGCTCGGAGACTGCCCCAAGTAGCAAATGGCCATGGCTACAGGTGAGCCCGGCAGCCGTCTGTACAATCAGGTCTATGTGAACGGCGTAATCGCACAGGCCATGGAGCACCTGCCGTACGAAACGAATGACCTGCATGAATACGTCAATTTCCGAAAAGAATGAACAGACAGTAGCTTACACATACAACCTCTTTGAAAAAAGTTCGACGAAGGACAAGACGGCCGATACCATGGATGCTAGCCTCGCCTCCTTCAGCGATGAAAGAGGGACATGGATTGACGATCTCTGACTGGATGCATAGCGTGTCCGAAGGACACATAAGTCACCTGCAAGTCAAGCGAATTGTTACCTTGTGAACGTACAGTTGTTTTCTGTGAATAGCCCGCGGGTATACCTTCTAGGTGTCATACCATTGAGCTATAGTCACTTCGCGAGTGTCGCTTGCCCGAGTAGGTCCCAGGATCAAGGAAAAGAAGCAATTCTACTAATATTTCAGCTGATATGCAACCTGTAGATGGTAGACGGTCAACGCAATCAGAATGCGTATCTAAGACCGACATACGATTTCGAGTTACATAGAACGCGTAGTCTTGGCAGCCATGGTCACTGCAGATCGTGCTTTCCTGCTTTTCTTTGTGCGTCCGTTTGCCACCCGCATGTCTTTGAGATGGATAGGAGGACTGAGCGAGGGATAACAATCGTCTTGAAATTCGGCTTCTTCGAGTGCAACAGTGCGTGCTTTATGGCCCTGGACGTGTTGATGAGATGAAAGCAGGAGGGAAGCCAGCGTGTGAGTGTTTGCCGGCGGCATCTACGACAAAGTGATCCGACTACCGGCGGCAGTTTCGTCGTGTCTTCCACCTTGACCGTTGCAAATTGCTCTTGGTTGCAAATCTTTAAGCTTTAAGTAAGGCTTGCCTCCAAGTCGTTCCTTACTCGATCGTTCGCGCACCAGTGCTTCTAACTACTGTTATGCTCATCTTCCCCTTCTCATCTTGTCCGCGATAACTGATTGGTTGGAAATCAACTAGAAACAGAGGGTGACGCCAAGACTGGTACCGTGTCCAGCAGACGTCAATCAGTACGCGGCGCAATTTCGACGCCTTGAACTACTCTATTCTTGGATTGACTTTCTATTGCATAGCTTACCAGTTGTCCGTTAGATACCGGGCTTCCTTTCCATCCGCAGATCCCTTCCTTGCAAGAGAAATCGATCTATCTCAATGTGTCGTTGATTCGGGCGCGTTTTAGGCTTTCACGCTCTCAATACATAGCCTGGTTACCGCACTATATCTTGAACGGTGAGTGTGGCGCAATGGTGGCAAGTCTGGTGCATTCTCACTACGTCAGATGAAGGATGAAGGACGGGGATCATCCTATGGACGGTCTCCAAGAATACATTACGACGCAGTTGACATTATCACAGTGACAGCTGGCGATTGACAGATGGACTGAATTCATTGAAGTAGTACCGAATTCGCTGTCTTCCTATCTAGGTCTTGGAGTCGATGCCGACCTTCTTCCTGACGTGTAATGGACGACCTCCCAAGTCCTTCTGCGATCGACGGACAACAGATACTCTTGTGATCTGTTCCTACCGGTTCCGTGTCAAACCAAGACCCACATCCCTCACGCCTTTAATCGCGTCCTAATTTAATTTTGAAAGCCCCAACTCTTGCATCCCATCCAACGCCGCAGAAAGTACTGTTACCAATGGATTCTCCCGACGCCTATAAGAAAATTCGACAGTCTCACCTCGAGGAGCTGGCGGAACTTGACCTCGTCAATGAGCCGGTGCCGATGTCACTCATGCGACGCGGAGACTCCAACGACCTCTTTCAATGGACGAAAGACAGTCAAGCACAGATCCAGGCGGGCATCGCGAACCGTAAGTGTCGTTCTCGCGCTCTCAAGGCGAACTAATGAAAACTCTTCCTAGGTGTCTTTGGCGGTAATACTAATTCTCCGATCGACTTCAACAACGTGTTCATGGCGTTCATGGAAAGCGCTGCTATGTATTTGAGGTACGCGCCTGGTGGCTTCCATTTTTTCGACTTGGGCTGATTTCAACGTTAGAGATGAGTCTCTCGTCATGAAGGCCGTAGAAACGTTTCGAGAAGGGGATAAGAATGGGGCTCTCAGATTGCTTGAACAGTCCACGACCGCTATCGACGAACTGGTATGTCTCCGTATAAGGTCATCTGTGTACAATCTGTTACTTAACGAAAACCGCCAGGCCGAATTGTGGGGATTGAAATTTATTGTGATCTGCGGTACGCGCCTGCTACGTCTGGATACTATCAAGAGAAATGTACTGACAATATGGTAGATCTCCTCGAGAAGCACCCAGATGGACATCGCATCATCGTCGGTCCATATTGCGGAGCGTTTGTTTCAAAGGACCTCAACAACCCTTTCATAGGCATCGCATTCAAAGTTTGTCACTATTTTTGAGTGTAGTATGAAATCTGACTGAACTGCAGGGAACTGGCGTCAGGGCGGAATGGATGAACGATCTATACGCGGTAGGGACCATTCGAGCTCCGGAGGAGTTCTTGTTCGGAGGACAGATCTCGAGAGGCTTCTACTATCCCTTGTTTTCAACGTATTCCTCGCAGCCCTTTAGTGAACCGTTCGGTACGGTTTTCAATCTTGCTCTGTCGCCTTGACTCTTTTAATCACGATATTCGTAGCTCTCGTCAAAAAGGCTATTCAAAGCATCTCTTCGTCGGCGAGCAAGACAGTTATTACGCACATTACTGTGTGTCAATCGTCGCGCTTACTTAAACTTGAAAGTACGGACTCACAGGTTATTACAAGGGTCACTCGCTCGGGGCTGCTTACGCCTCGCTGTGCTACACACAGCTAAGGATAGAGGGCACCGGCACGGAAAAGGCGGACCTAGGGGATCTATACACCTTTGGCTCTCCACGTGTCGGACGCAGGGACTTTGCTAGTCCGCTCGAGGTAGCCATGACGGCGGCGACCTGCGGCTCCGCGTGGCGCATCGTCAACCAAGGAGACTACGTCACCAAGGTCCCAGCGTCGGCGCCGTGGCCGATCTCGAGGGATCCGTTCATCCACGTCGATGCGTCGTACATTGTTTCCCAGAACGCGAAGCCTATGCCTGGTCCTTCAGAGATTGGGACCTACCCAAGAAGGACACTTCCTACGCCATGGAAGCCACACGGTATGTGCTATTTCATCAGCGAAGCAAATAACTGATTTCATCAATGTGGTTTTTCAAGGAGTTGGCGAGTATTACAAGTCATTGACGTTTGCCACGACGGGTAGACTTCCCTCCGGATATGACGATCTTGGACTCCAGAAGGCTCTGGGTGCCCCGGGAGGTATCGAGTACTTTAAGGCTGCGGCATCGGGCTGTGTGGATCACCGCCACCTTGTGGAGTCAGTAAAGCTGCAGGACTTTGCAGTCGCTTCGACGCAGTGCGCTTTCTCGATTGACAGCGTCGACCGATGCGCGCTAGGAACTTTCAAGGTGGGACCGCTGGTTGGCGAAATTGCGGCGCGGGGAGATGCGACAGGTATTGACGCCGACAGCGTGACGTTGCACTGCAATTCGTTGAAGGCTTTGTGTTGCGTTGATACGCAATGCATCATGCGGGCGACTGGCGATGCGAACCCGAAGGAGGCCACTATAGTCTTCATTGCCGATGGTGTCGTCGTAGCCGTCGCGGTGCTCGCTATGAAGTCTGAAGTCAAGGACATTTGCCTAGACGGAACCTGCGCGTGGGAGTACGTCCTCTTCGCACACCTTTTCATGGCTCATATGCTGACATTTGATGTAGATTCGCTGATACGCCACTCGTCGAGAAAGTATCCGAGGAATGGCAGAAGGCTACAGAGGTAGTGTTTGAGCAACTGTTTGCGAATGTATAGAAACAAAATGCAACTGTGTAAATGTAAATCAAGTGCCATGATAGGGTTCAACAACAGTGCGATTCATCGACACGGAGGGAATGCCCTGGGAGCCGTTACATCTCAATGTCATTCCGTTTACGGTTTACTAACATCTCGAGTCCTGCATGGCGAGGTCCTCGCTGGATTCATCATTCCCCTCCCTCACACGCCGATCCTCTGTCTGTACTCCTACCGTGCGAGCCACGTCGGCGCGTCCTGATCTCAAGATCGTGAGAACCTCCGAGGTTTCTTCCTGCTTCCATCTTTCGATTCTCTGACGCATTTCCAACAGCTCAGTATTAATTCTCAAAGTTCACTCCTGAATGCACGACTTCGTGCATTGACCAACTGCTTTCTCTGGATCTCTTGGGCGTCAAAAAGGACTGCCAGCACATTCCCCAAGTTCGAGATTGATGATTATACAGGAGCTGTCAAAGCAGGTGAATTTCGCCGCCGGGAAGCATGATTACAACAGAATGCATTCAGTACGTGACAAGTGGATATCTGCTTCTTCCTCAACGAAAGGCGGGTGAATGATTACATGCTGATGCTCAAAATCTACCGCCGACGCGAACTTGGATCCTGCCATTCAATCGAAGAAGACACTGGCTGTGATCATCAGACCTAACGTAGTTCCGGTTTGCACGAGCGTCGAGTTCTATCTGGGTCCCTTGAACACGCCAACTACATAAGGCGGCGAATGTATCAACCCAAGTCGTTTATGCATTGTGCGTACTCTCGACTGCCTAGGCTTCAAGACTGATCCCAGATTCTTACCAGGGTGTTCCAACTATCTTACGATATCGTCTATTCACTCGTCGCGGAGCGCTTATCTGACCATCTGTTCATCAGTGCCTTGAGTAATGCCCTGGCTCACAGAGACAAGTATACGAAGTCTCGTTCTTTCCCTGACTTCTCATTCACATCCACATCACTCATCCTCTACTATGATCATGAAGCTCAGCATCATGCCTGCCATGTTCCTCGCCCTTGTCATCTTCGCTGTCCTGGGTGCTGCGGCTCCCGTTAAGGTCGACCCCGAAGGTGTGTATTACTGTAGTGTTTCGACCGCAAATTCACATAACGGGTCACGGGGGTCTTTGAAGTGAAGCTATATATACATCATAACGGGTCACGGACCACTTTGGTCAGGCACGAGCCTCCAAATAAGGAAATTTCAGGTCCCGCTATAAGCGGAACTGTCCAAAAAAGGCAATTTAAGGGTCTGTGAAGCTGTTCGCTGTAACTTCAGACCATAATGGGTCACAGGCTGTGAAGTTACGGTTGAAACGCTACAGTACCACTCAGCCCGTTTCGACAAGTTGCTCATCATGACTATGGTAGTGAATTGCGACTCTAACTCAACTGAGACTGACTTTAAGGGTGCGGCATGTCCTTGAGAACGTAGAATTGTGTGAGTCACTTACGCGAAAAGTATCCAATTCGAGCCCGACTGAGATTTATCCCTCTAGTAGTGTTCTGAAGAAGATTGTCTGCCACTGCGAAATTTAATTTGTGGTGAGGGCTTTGAAAGTTGAATCGGACGGAGATGGCGCCGGGTCAGTGTCAGGCAAGGAACTCAAACAGCTGCTGCATGCGCGAAGACTCCGTCTTTGTGTCTCAGATAGAGAGAGACGGGTCTTCTTTCCCGTAACAGCGGTGACTCACTCCGACTCAATGGTCCGTGCGCATTGTGCCACTATATAAAGTTCTCCCTTTCCTTTATTTGATTTCCCACCACTCTGGGCCCAACAAGCTTAGATCAAGTGTAGTATCTGTTCTTGATAGTCTAACCGCTATTACGGAGGCATAGCCTCCAATATTTGGTTACCTTGTTTTTGCCTTCCCCGTCCTCTGTGCTCTGCTTGCAACGCGAGGATACGATGACCATGCCACTGCACTACTGGCTTGTGTTGTAGGGGGAATATTTCCTCTTCCTTTGCGCGTGTTTGATTGGGCGCTTCCATTTGGCGGCGCTCGGGATGCGGCAAATGATGTGTGGCGTCCATGAGACGGTGGCAATTGATGCGGTCAATGAAGACTTGTGTTAAGATGCGTATCATACGTTTATACTAGCTAAATCAATCAAATTTAAGAATGTACAAAATGATGTCTTCTTCTGTTTGTTCATCATATCGACTTTTAGAGATGGTCAGGTGCAGGTAGAAAACAGAAACATCCGCAATGAACTCCACCAAGGCCCTCACCATGTCTGTAACACTTTCAAAAAGTCCATGGCCGACTCTCGGACAAGAGGTGGCATACCATGACGGCATGGCCAGCACCAATGAACGCGCCCGGTTTACCATGAAAGCCAGAACAAGAGACCTGGGATGAGAATATCCGGGTGAATAGACGGTAGACATGAGAAAACTAGGATATAAATCGTTCCAATTGGCGCTACTTTAGAAAAGCAGACGCGTAGTACCCCAGATGAATTGATAGTTAGAAGTCTGGACACCGATTCAGCGAAGCCATCGCTTGAGTATCATATGGACCGACACTAGCATATGAGAGGTTGGCGTCAGCGATAAGAACCTTCGTTACGTATGGTGTGGTCGAGCGCACCCAGAGTTTCCACATCGTTGGACAATACCACGAGTTCCACATGTAGGCCCATACCTCTCGTAGCCCTCGTTGAAAACAGAAGCTATACATATCATGAACAGCCTGCCACTGGATGACCTCTGCCAATTGCGTTGTTCCGTCACGTTGTGGGAATACTGGATGCTGGCAGAAGTGTTTTGTGAAGAGATGAAGAAGAGGTTTTTGATGCCAGGCAGGGCAGAATGTGTATGTGGGATCTCTGGTTGCTGTTTCACCCGCCTCAAACATCCAATCCGGTCCATCCTCCTGATCCTGTTCGATGTCATCAAGACCATCAATGATATCGTTGAGGTCGCCCGACTCCGAGTCGAGATCCTCATTGTTAGCGACTGACTAAGCCACAAGACTCAACCAGGTACCACAGCAAGAAACTAAGGAGGAAAGCGTTTGCGTTCGTAAGACTAGGCTAGGCCAGGTGTATAAACGAGATCGGAACTAAAGTACAATGATACTACACTACTGCTTATATACGAGTAAGTCTGTGTTTGAAGCTCCTTGTCCATACGCGTTTCCACTAGGGATGCTCCACGCCCTTGACCCAGCGTTGTATGCTACTAGTCCGTGAAACCATTAAATACGAGTGGTGACTGCATGTAAGTAATAATACTGAAACGACCATGTGTGCTACGAGTGTCGGCGGTGTGTATACAATAGGGAGTCCATGAGGTATCGGCATGTATGATGTCATCCATGTGTTGGGTGTGTGTCCGTCATGAGTACGGCTTCGGTAATGAAAAGGAGTATGATCGGTGACGAAACAGATGATGAAACAGTCCGTTGGTTGATAAGACAAGGCCCCCGATAAGATATGATAAGATGTGAAAGTGTGAAAATATGGTCATTCATAACATCACCCCCTCCTTAAGGCGCAAATTCCATTCTGCGCCAGATTTGCTCCATGAGAGCCGCAGAGGGTAACGTGACATCAATAGGTTCGGTGTCAGGCGGTGGCATGGGTCGGAATAGGTGTGATGGAAATTGCGACATGGGGACTTCGATGCGAGCAAGCGCAGGTGGCTTCGGCTTTTTCGGATACTGCTGGTGAAAGTCGCGAATGGCTTCGTCGGCATTCTTGAGATTGCATGCCGGTTCCCATGTCTGTTCGTGTGTGCCATAACCCTTCCAGTGAACCTTGTATTGAAAACCCCCGCGGTACTTCCGGGAATTCACCACTTTCTCAACCTCCCATTCCGGTTCGGCTCCTTCCAGCACAGGTGGTGGACGCGTGTCTCGGGGTTGCGTCGGAAATTGCGGCTCGTGGTAAGGCGTCAACAGAGCCTCATTGAACACGGGATGAATGCTTTTCCACGTGTGAGGAATCTGGAGCTTGTAAGAGCTCGTCCCGACTTTCTTGATCACTTTGAACGGCCCAAATCATTTGTCATCGAGCTTCTTCATTGGTCGATCCGTGCTGAGATTCGTCCCTTCCAGCCATACTTTGTCGCCTTCCTTGTACTCTACTGCCTCTGTTCGCTTCCTGTCATAAAACCGTTTCATGTCCTCTTTTGCCATCTTCAATGCTGACCCCACTTCATCCCATGTCTTCCTCATGCCGTCGGCAAACTCCTGCGCAGTCTCATTTCTCGATGCCGTTTTCGGAGCGGTGCCTTTGTAGGGATGTCTGCCCATGTCTGCGAAGAACGGAGTGACTTTGGTCGCCAAGTGAACTCGATCGTTGTAAACGAATTCAGCAGAGGGTAGCCATTCATGCCAGTCGTTCTGATGATAGTTGACGAATAACCGTAAGAAATGTTCTATCTCTTGGTTCAGCCGTTCTGTCTGCCCATTTGCCTGTGGATGATACGCCGTTGTAAAGTTTCCCTGTATGCCCAATAACCGGTACAATTCCTTCATGAAACGCGAGTGGTATTGTGGACCGCGATCATGTATCATCTGTCGTGGCATCCCATGTATGGGGAAAATGCGGTCACGGTAAATGCGGGCCATGCCTTCTGACATCAGAGTGGTGTGTGTCGGTATGATACGTAATCGCTTGGTGAAATGGTCCACAAACGTGCTGATCGTGTTGTATCCTCCTGATTCCGGCAGCTCTCCAATCATGTCCGTCCCTACTATCTCCCATGGCTGCTTGGCACATCAATAGGATGAAGAGGTGCGGCCGGCTTCGTGCGATGTGACTTTGTACCTGACATTTTTGACACCCTTCTACGTATTCACGGACGTCTCGGCTGATTCCTGGCCACCAATAGGTACGTGTAATCAGCTCGAGGGTTTGTATCGTCCGGGATGCCCTGCAAGCTGTGCGTCGTGATGCATTCCGATAACTTTTCCCCGCAATTCCTTGTCCTTTGGTATGTAAATACGATCCTTCCATATAATAAGTCCATTTTCCTTCTCTTCCCATCCTTTTTCTTTGTTTTCTAATGCTTTTTGTACGTATCTGTCTTTGTTTCCTTTTCTTTATTTGATTTTGTTAAGTAATTCGTCCTCCGGTGTATCTACTGTATGTAAAGAAAATTGAATTTGTGAAATAAAAAACTCCGGCTTGAGCAAAACAATGTTTTCGTTATCTTTTTCCCCCTTCTCAAGGCCTGTCATCCTTGACAAGGCATCAGCTTTCCCCATCGTCTTGCCCGGCTTGTGAATCATCTGTATATCATACTCCGCCAACTCCGTAACCCATCTCGCCTGCCTCCGATTCAACTTCTGTGGCTTCCGGAAGTACTGAAGGTTTTGATGATCGGTAAACACCTCCACCGTCTCCTTTGCTCCAAGGAGATATTGTCTCCAGTTGTCAATTGAGTCCATAATAGCCATCATCTCTTTGTCATAGATCTCATAATTGCGCTCTACTTCGTTCAGCGCGCGAGACCAAAAGGCTACTGGTCTCCATTTTCCGTCAACCAACTGGGAAAGAACCGCCCCGTTCGCATAGTTTGAGGAGTCTGCCTCAACTCGAAACTTGCCGTTGTCGCGTGGTACGATCAGAACAGGTTCTTCCGTCATCCTCCGTTTCAACTCCTCAAACGCCTCATGCTGCTCCATGCCCCAAACCCACTCGCCCTTCCCAGTTAGCGATGTCAATGACTTCGCTACTCCCGCAAATCCCCGGATGAAACGTCGGTAAAAGTTGCAGAAGCCCAGGAATGACTGTACTTCCTTCTTCTTCGTCGGCTCCTTCCATTCCTTCACTACGGCCACTTTTGCCGGATCCATCTTACTTCTCCTCCTCCAACAATAACTCCTAAGTAGTCTACAGTATGTGCCTCAAAACTACATTTCTCGGGTTTTAAATACAACTTATTTACTCGTAATATTTCTAATACCCTTCGTACAATCTGTCTATGCTCCTCGAGAGTGTTCGTAAAGATAAGTATATCGTCCAAGTAAACAATAACATGTCCGTCGTCAATCAATTCCTTCAGAATGTGATTCATGAACGATTGGAACATTGCCGGCGAGTTTGTAAGTCCGAAGAACATGACTGAGGGCTCGAACAGGCCTCGGTTTGTTCTAAACGCCGCTTTCCACTCATCACCTTCTTTGATCCGGATGTTATTGTAACCCCATCGGACATCCATCTTCGTGAAAACCTTTGCTCCCTTCAACTTGTCGATAAGCTCCTGAATCAACGGCAAGGGGTATCGGTTCTTGATTGTCATGTCATTCAACTTCCGATAATCCTGCACTGGCCGAAGGCTTCCGTCCTTCTTCTTGACAAAGAAGAATGGTGACGCCATGGGTGAGATTGATGGCCGTATGCGTCCCGTGCGTATGTTTTCCTCCAAGAACTCGTCTAACGCCTTCTGCTCGGATGGGCTAAGGGGATAAACCTTACAGTCAACCGGTTTGGAACCAGGCATAAGTTCTATCGCGTGATCCCAGGGTCTTCGCTCCGGTAACTTGTCAAAGTCCGCCTTGCTAAATACATCGGAGAATTCCTCAATGTAAGGTGCAGCAGCGGATGAAGGCTGTTGTGATCTCAGCTTTTCACCGCTTTTGCGATAGTTGTCCCAGTCCATCCAGAACAAACGCTCTCCCTCTTCCAACTTCTCTTCTATGTCTTCTCCTTCATCTTCCGGCGAGTTATACTCGGGTAGGTAGCCGCAACGGTCTGGGCATCGATCAAAAGTTAACGTGGATTCCGTCCAGTTGATCGTGGGGTTGTGATATCGTAACCAATCTAGCCCCAAAAAGATGCTTGTTTTGCCAAGATTGGTGACGGCCAACTCAATCTTTTCTGCGTGATCACCGATCTTCATCCGGACCTCCACAAAGCCTTCAATTGCTCCTCCCTCGTTTAGGGTTCCATCCGCATTGTAGACAGGGAGCTTGACCGGTAACTCCTTGATCGGGAGTCCGTTCTTCTCGACGAATTCTTTATTGACACAAGAACCCGTTGCTCCACTGTCAAGAAGGGCACTCGTTTCCCATTCAGAGCCTGTGTGCACGCTCTCTATGGTTACTCGGAGTTTCATGTCTGCCCCTTTGTTCCCCGGATGTACTTCCTCGACTTTTTCAACTCTGTCACAACTTCCACCGCAGCTTCCTTTGTCAACGCTCTGATCGCCATCACTTCTCCTCCGTCGCTTCTCTTTCTCTCCGCTCCGGCATCCATGCTCTCAGAATTCCCACTGCTCTCGACACGTCATCCTCTCTTAGCCGTTGTGCGATCCACTCGGGCGTATTTGGCTCAAATCTTTCTTTCGCAGGTTTTGGTGGTAAAGTCGTCGATGATATTTTAGATGTTTCAGTACCCGTACTGTAAATAGATTCTGCATCTGACGACCCTTTCCTTGATGACTGCTCCGGCAGGACTGCGTCTACTGCGGGAGCTTCGCAAAACCCAACTCTTCGGCCAGCTTCTTCTTCTCCTCGTCATTCATTTCGGTCCATAGACCCCGAATCGTCTGGGGTCGACCCTTCTTGGACAGAACCTGCTGACATGGCCGTGTTCGCCACAGCTGAAGCAAAGTCCTCTTCGACGTGCGTTGTTGATGTCCATCGGTCTGCCGGCTCCTCCATAGGTAACGCCGGTGGCATCTCGTCGTGTGATTGGCGTCGGGGGTGGATTCGTAGGGTTGACTCTCGATGTAGCCGCCTGCGGAGCTTGGGGCCGGACCTGCATGCCGGACCTCTTGCTGCCGCCCGCCTTCTCCATAGCTGATCGATCTGAATGATCTGTGCCTTCCAATCCTTGTACTTCTTTGGCAACCCATCTCGGCTGCCATAGATCTGGTCGATGATCTTCTCGTTGACATTGGTCTCGAGAAGTCGCACGACAAATGCGTCATCCTTCGAGTATTCCGCCTGAGTAAGCAGGACCTCGAACTTCTGAAAGAAATCTTGAGCGGTGTCTTGCCCCTGGCGCAACCGTTCGATCTGATCTTGGCATCTCGCGCGAGGTTGGAGTCCACAAATCGCTCCTTCAAGTTCTCCTTGAACTCAGTCCAAGAGACTGTCCATTCCTCTTCTTCCTCGTCGAAGTTCTGGTCCGAGTAGTTCTGGACCCATGCATCAACGTGATCTCCTCGGATGTAGGAGAGAACAACATCAATCCTTTCGGAGTCCGATGTGAGGTTGTTCTTCTTGTCACGGATGTATGTGAACATCGATCGCCACCAGCTCTTGTACTTGGACTTGTCCCCGTCATAGTCATAAGGCTTGTTGACAAGGGATCGGCCTTTGGTTTGTCATTGGCGTGATGAGCGGGTGTGTGATGAGCGGCTTCGGGTGCTTCATTGGACATGATGGATCGGGGTGATGGGATCGGAGAGTGAAAGGGTGAAAGTGGGGATATGGGTGATGCGGATTTGGATGAAACGGGTGAGGGAATAGAGGTTTGGATGAATAGGGAGGGATCGCCTAGATCTGAAATAGAATCCAGGACTTGGTAGGGTGGGGAATGATGATGTGTATCGTAAGGTAAGTAAAGTAGGTAGGTATCGTAACTGTCTACACTATTTTACCGACTACTGACTACATATCTACGGAGCCCAAGAGCTCGTCACAAGTTCGCAATTGCCCAGCCGACGTCCCTCTGGTGTGAGGTAAGCCGAAGTTTTCCTGGGAACGGGGGTTGACCCGTAAACAGCGCCCACTGAAGTGCAACTGCCAAAAGTTCGTTCTCGTGAGAGCGGCTACTTCCAGCACCCGAGGCAGTTATCTCTAACTGTTAGCCGGCGCTACTGGGACCAATACACACATATGCGGACGTGCGCTGGGATTAGGAATCCGTCGATCTGTAAACAGGAAAGGGAATGGGGAATGTGTGATGATCAAACAGCGAAGTGCTGATCGACGATCAGGGATGTGTGGTAGGTGGTAGAAAGTAGTTCCGATCTTCTGTTAGCAACTGACTAAGCCACGAGACTCAACCAGGTACCACAGCAAGAACTAAGGAGAAAGCGTTTGTGTTCGTAAGACTAGGCTAGGCCAGGTGTATAAACGAGATCGGAACTAAAGTACAATGATACTACACTACTGCTTATATACTAGTAAGTCTGTGTTTGAAGCTCCTTGTCTATACGCGTTTCCACTAGGGATGCTCCACGCCCTTGACCCAGCGTTGTATGCTACTAGTCCGTGAAACCATTAAATACGAGTGGTGACTGCATGTAAGTAATAATACTGAAACGACCATGTGTGCTACGAGTGTCGGCGGTGTGTATACAATAGGGAGTCCATGAGGTGTCGGCATGTATGATGTCATCCATGTGTTGGGCGTGTGTCCAACATGAGTACGGCTTTGGTAATGAAAAGGGTATGATCGGTGACGAAACAGATGATGAAACGGTCCGTTGGTTGATAAGACAAGGCTCCCGATAAGATATGATAAGATGTGAAAATGTGAAAATATGGCGATTCATAACACTCATCAACATCCTCGGAGGAAGAACCGGACCCTTCTTGCAGCATTTCATGCGCTCTATATTCCCAAACGGCTTCTCCATTGAGGCGAAGCATGATTGGTGCGCGTACCGGTGCCGTATCCTGTAGAACACCGTTAAGTCGCACCATGACTCGAGGAATAGGCGCTGGCGCGACATATAGATTCTAAAAACTGTCTGTTAGCCTTGAACAAAATAAGAATTACTAAACTTACTACTGTATCAGCCGGATTCATCTGCGCAATGGGAAGAAACTTCGGATCAATAAAACTATACTCCCGATGTGCCTTCACTGCATCGTAGGGAGCCGGTCGCCGACACAGAATGGCCAAGCGTGTCTTGATAGCGCGGAGGCAATGCCAAAAGCATAGCTGATGCTTAGCATCTGGAAACTGACGAATGAATGAGTTGATCTCTGTCCGATCCTTGTCTGTAAGCGTGGCAATGACTTTCTGTAACCATTTTGAACGGAAGTACTCAAGCATGGCTTCAAGATACTTCTGTTTTCCATCTTCGTGTACAGTGTGGTTCACCTCCGACCGGATGAGAAGGTATCCAAGCGGACAACCAGAACCGTACACCTCGCCTAGCAGAACAAAAAGCTCGAACTTGTCTTTAGTTGTGTTCCCTAGTTGTGTTGTCGTCAGTACCCTCAAACAGATGCGCAAGAAAGGAACAACAACGAACAAGTAGAATTAAGTGCAATCTCACGGATTTTACCGCCCCATTGGCGCAGAGTCGGAGCAAGGGACCAGGATAGAGCTGTAAACCCATCTGAATTGTGTTGAGGTAAAGGAATGGGGTCAATCTCATAGAGACGTTGTTTCTGATCCGGCGAAGCCTTAAGTTTTGCAGCTTCCTCAATAAGTATCCGAGCTGATTTGACCTCATCGTCATCGCGTTTCCATTTCCTGCTCGAGAGTTCTGACCAGATGGAATAAATCGCTTTGCGGCTGTACGATGCAGGCGGGCCGAACTTCTTGAGAATCATATCCCAAATCTAGTCCAAGCCTTGTTAGTCAAGTAGTATAAGTGCTCAATAAAGAACAAACTTGTCCGGGACACATCTCCACATTGTCATGAACAAATTTCTTCACCTCATCGGGTATGTCAATGTGCCAGTAGGGTGCATGATCTTCTTCGTGTTTGAGCCAAACCAGTACATCATTTGCGCCTTCGGAGATGGTAATGAAGAGCCACCCATGGCAGTCAAAACTGTCCATCTGTATCTTGTTGCGGCGGTGCTCAGTCAATGAGGTCTTCTTTGGCTTATGCTGGCGGTTGCATTGTTGCGAGCAGTTGTACTTGAATCGCGTCGTCGGAGTTCGTTTATGTTCATACTGTGATTGGTAGCTAGACATATACATAAGTCTAAGATGTATAATAAAGAACACTAAGACGTACATGAACCGGTGCTTCATCTCTTTCCAAATGAGCTCAGACAGCATATCTGACTTTTCTCGCAGGCTTGAACCGTGGATTGACGCAATATTCACGTGTGCAGTGATGGACACGACATGATCCTGAGCCCTTATGATGGATAGGAACTGCTCCAGGGCAATTTCGGTTAGATCAAGGTATGCGGACGCGTCGTCTTCCTCCTCTGAGTCGCGTGAGTCCGGAGTAACACCATCAGCCAGAGGATTGGTCGCGTTCTGCGCGGTCCGCGTGGATTGTGGTTGAGGAGCATTCTCCTTTTCAAGATATTAGTAGGAAACTGCAGTGGTTTAAGGTAACCAGCCTTGTTTTTCGCAGCCCGTGCTTTTTGCTTCTTCTCCAGGCATACAATACAGTTTTTGCTATAGCCATTGTGTTGACGTTTGAACTCGGACATTGGCTTCGGGCGTCCATGACATGTTCCACAGACTTGGGTCTCGGGCTCCATGTGGGGAAAGAAGGCAGATTCGCAAACAAGACACGTCGAGAGAAAGGTACCATGATGCTTTATTAGGTAAGTCCAATCAGAAACAAAGCCCAAGTCCAACTCAAGTCAGTGATGCAGCTCAAAGATCAGCCGTTGGCTGAGATGAACGGGGAAAGGTCATCACAGTGTCCTATTATGCAGTATATACCTCACAGTTAAATATAACACACTTTCTTTAACTACCAAAAATCGTCGGCGAACAGTATTCACGACGACAGACTTGAACGCGTGCGTCCGGCTACCACGGGACCGGTGCCGATCAATGACGTCAGCGGAAAACCTGCTGGGTCAATTGCATTTCCTAGGCGCCATCTTGTTGGCTGAAAATCAAGGCAAAGAGGAACAACGAACGGGGATAGTAGCGACTTTTGCACCCACCACCCCAAACACTCGTCCAACGCACAACTGTTGAGGTGGCGCCGTTCAGACCGTCCAGCACAACAAGGACTCGGTATTTCATGTACACAAAACCTCTTAAGACAGCTTACCATGCCCCTAGGTGCATCATGCTCGATGCGCACCAGTCTCGTGACTGTTGAGTTCAACGATTCGAGTCTCTCCGGCGTGAGTTCTGCCGGGATGTTGCAAAGTGAAGTATGCAATTGATGAAGCTCTTGGGATCAAAGACACTGATCCGTCCAAAGACAAATTCCATTGTGCGCCTGTGGCCACACGGTTTAACCTGATCCGGTGGCCCTAGTAGTACAATGACATATTAACCAACCTCGCATTGTCTTCCTAATAAGGCAACATCCACTTTCCTCGATCAGTGGACTTGCTCAACAATGGATCACGCGCATTGTCCTTCAACGCGTTGTGCTGATATATATAGAGGCTTTCACCCTCTCTTCGCGCCAGACTCTCTCAGCCCGTCACCCATCACATACTCTACACTTACTTGTCTTCTCTCTATAATGGTTTCCCTAGGCGCCCTCGTTCACAATTTCATGAACAAAGAGCCGAGCTCGCCGTTGCCGGAAAAGCGCAACGGCGCCATCTTCCCCGCCGACTTCAACGTCTTCTTGACCGCTTCCTGCAATGAGAAAGACGCAGCTAGTACTTGGGAGTTTCATGCTCCCCGTCTTCCGGCGTCTCGACAGACCTGCGATGCGTCCGTCGCGTCTTCAGCTCAGGAAATCGCCGCTAGATATTGCAAGAAGTTGACCATCATCGTGCCGCATTGTGAATCTTTTTCATCGTATATCAGCAACAACTCTCCGGCATCCAGCGAAGGCGCTACCCTCGTGGGCTCGGACAAATATTCGGAGTTCATCACGCTTTTTGAGGAGGACAAAGGCCCGCAACTTAGGCACGACCCAGCTTGCGAACAAATCCTGGCCGATGCTGTGAGTTTAGTGTTTTGTCCTTTGCGCTTTCCTCTTACCGGATACTTTCAGCGCAAAGAGACCATCTCTAAGATGAACAAGTGCGGCGCCTCGCAGAGGGAATCTCTTGTTTGTCCTCGGATCGGGTGCAGAGACACCCTCCGTAATGCTCGCGGCCTCAAAATGCACCTGGCTCTTCACGATATTAGCAACGAAGTCAATGGACTGTACGTTCTTGTGTTGGCTTTCAATTGTATCAATGTTGATTCCTCCTCCAGTGCTTTTGATTGTCATGGATGCGAAGCCCTTTTTAAAACCAAACAAGCTCGGAAAATGCACCACTGCCACGACCCGCCTATGGATCTTGCTCCTCCTCCCGAAAGTCCCACAGTCGGTACGCCCGAATCTCCCTTGATCGACTTCAGCCTTGCTAATCTTTCTCGACAGCTATCTTCAAGCGACTCTTGTCCCCGTTCACCGCTAATTTCTCATAACTCACATACCTACTAATCCATCTAATTGTTTCTGCCCATCATTGTCTGTAGCCTTAGCTTTTCATATTCCATCCATTAATTGGTCCAATGTCTTGTATATTCCTCATCTAAACACAGCTTGTTCCATCCCTTGAACTTAAAAGATTTACTGCTGCCTGTCTCGCCGTAACCGTCTGTTCTTTGATTACACATGCGCCTTTCTACGGTTTTCTTCGTCCTGAGCCGCCGCCACACTCATTTCCGCGTAGTCAGTTTTTGAAAGAAGTGTGATGTATTGACAATGCTGGGCCAGAGACAGATGTATTTAACGACGACAACACACAATCTTCGAAGTTCGTGCCATCACAGTATCTTATTCGGCGACGTCCCGATAGGAAAAATGGAGAGGGTGAGATCCTCTGCACTCGTCAAGATTCAAGAAGCCATATCAACCAAGTTACAACGAATTCTTGGTCAACATTGTCGATTCTGATATTGACATATTGTCGCCCTTCGTACACACAGAGTACTTCTATTCGAAAACCTTGGTCTGACCGAGATAATGTATGTTGTATTCAACGTGTAAGTACACGGTTTTGTCATGAGAAACCTAACAACGACAGCGGAGATACATAAATATATACAGATGCCAATGCCCATGAACGATAGGAAAGAAACACATTCCTACTGGAGAAGCTGCCCAGAAACTTCGGGATCAAACAAAAGAGGCCGCACAGTCTGCGCAAAGTGCAGCGCAAACACAAACCTCTCCTCCGGCACCTTCCTCAAAACGAACGGACCAAGATCCAGCTCCCCAGGCAAAATTGGCGCACAGTACGGATTAATCCAGCGAACAAGGAGTACCATGGTGAGTTCCGGAGATTGAGGAAGCTGGAATTCGTACAGGGCGTCGCAGGGTGCGAGTTCGCGACAAGGCGGGATGGGAAGCATGAAGAACCTATAATGAGCGAATGCGTCCGGCTCAGATGATGGAACCTAAATGAGACAATGAGTAACCACGAAGAGTCTCAAGGTGGAAGCTTACTTGTGTTACAGTACAGCTAGTACACGTCTACATTCGGACCCATAATTACATCATCATAGTTTACATATAGCCGGAGGCGACGGTGACTAGACTTAACGTCTTACCGTCACCGTCGACTCCAGGTACGTAGCTACCTTACCTGCTACTAATTCAAACGTCTTACCGTCACCGTCGACTCCAGGCTCGCTCTAAGCTCCCTGCTCCTTGACAGGTTATGGGCCCCGGCTTCTAAAAAGCGACTGGAATTTTTACCGCGTCTCTGCCAAAGACCAACATCGACGATGTTCCGTTCACCCCCACGGTCTTCACACCAGTATTCCTTCCACAGTTATATTTTTGCCACGAGATTTAGAGGGGAGGAAAATGGTTCAAGTAGAGTTCCAAGATGTCCTTCATGTACCCGCACTACGCAACGATCTACTATCTCCATTCCGCCTCACACGTCAGAAAGGATACACCGTTGAGATCATTGGCTCATCCGTCAACTTCCTTCAGGGTGGAACACTCCGTTTCCTAGCCACTGTCAACAACAACAATGTTGGCTACCTTCTTGGTACAACTCTCAACTCCGCCAAGGTTTTCGCCAATACTAGCGCCGCAACCACTTGTGTCGCTGATCTTCAACTCATTCATGAGCGTTTTGGCCATCTCAACTACCGTATGCTTCAGCGAGCAGTCTCAAAGAACCTTATTACTGGTCTGCCTAAAGGGTTGGACATGACCTCTCCCGTTGATCCAATCTGCGAGCCATGTATTTTTGGGAAACAGCATTGTCATAACATTCCCCACGGACCATCAACTCCTCATTCCCAAACCATTGCTCGCATTCACAGTGACTTAAAGGGACCACTTGTAACCTCAGCGGACGGTGGTGCACATTATTGGGTCACCTATATCTGCGACAAGCTTTGATATCTTACGGTGGACTTCCTGCAAGCCAAAAGTCAGACGTTCAAGTCCTTTGGTCGCTTCAAGGCTTATGTTGAGAAATTCCATGGTCTCAAGATCAAGATCTTCCGCTGCGACACAGGTGGCGAGTTCATGGATGGAGGCTTTCGCAACTTTTGCAAGGACGAGGGGATCCAACGCAAACATACAGAAACCGATGAGCCACATTAAAATGGAATCGCAGAGCGCGTTAATCGCACAATTGCTGAAGGTGCTACTGCTATGCTCGTTCAATCTCATCTTCCTTCATCATTCTGGAAGCTAGCTGTTGAGGCATTTGTCTATGTTTGGAATTGCTCACCAACAGAACCATTTCCTGACACCACTCCATATACAGGATAGAATCACAAACCTCCTAATATCTTGAATCTCCGCGTCTTTGGGTGTTTGGCCTATATTCTTATTCGAAAGAAGAATCGCCGCAAACGCATACTTGCCAATCATACTCAGAAGTGCATCTTCATTGGGTACCCAAACGAGTCAAAGACTTGGCGCTTCTATGACACAGTTACTCAGAAATTCTTCAATTCCAGCAATGTCGTCTTCGAAGAACGTGTCTTTCCCGGAAATCACAAAACCCTCATCAGTCCATTCAGCGACCTCTTCCCCACCTCTCCATCTCTAACCATGCGTATCACAAAAGCACCCAATTTAGGGGGAGATCCTCTACTGCGTCGAGGGGGAGATTTACTCTCCGACGCGCCAGAGGATCCTCCATCTCCAATATTTCCTGAAGTTTGAACTCCACCTGGCTCACCAATTAATCGTCCATTATCTTCTCTGTCCGATCTCTCTGATCTCACTGATTTACCCCCAACACCACCTCATCCATTAGCACCAAAAGAGATTCCCGTTCGTGCTGATGGCCTAGCTGATCTTGGTCCTAACTTCGGCCGTGGTATGTGTGAGCATCGACAGCCTTGGAACTTTGGTGCAGGAAATCTTGTTGAAGCAGTTCTTAGTGCTTGAACAGATGTTAACGAGCTACCTCTTAAAGATGACTATCTCTCTGTTTCTGAAATCCTTGAATTTGCCTACAACGGTGTCGTTCACACTGCCAACAAAACCTCATCATATGATGGTGAACCCCAATCCTACCATGAAGCATGCAGCCGACCACCTGAAGAGGCTGCTCAGTGGCACAAAGCCGCAGTTGACGAGATCAAGGCTCTCATCGAGAATGAAGTCTTTGAGCTTATTGAACGGCCTTCTGATCGCAAGGCTATTGGCGGTTGCTGGGTCTTTAAACTCAAACGCAATCCAGATGGCTCAATTAAACGCTACAAAGGGTGTTATGTTGCTAAAGGATATGATCAGTGCTTCGGTCGGGATTTCAATCAGACGTTCTCACCAACACCATGATGGGCGGCTCTCCGTGCAGTTCTCGTATTAGGTGCACTGGAAGATCTGGAACTATGGAGTGCCGATGTATCATCAGCATTTCTGAATGGTGAACTTCAGGAGGAGGTATATATGGAGCAGCCGGAAGGATTTGAGCAAAAGGGGAAGGACTGGGTCTGGCGCCTATTCAAGAGTATCTATGGACTCAAGCAAGCAGGACGTGAGTGGCACAACAAACTACATGCCACGCTTACCTCCAAGGAAATGGGCTTTAAATGTGTCCGCTGTGAGCACAGCATCTGGGTCTACTCGTCCGGCAACATTTGCAGCATCATCCCCGTATTTGTTGACAATCTGACAATTGCCGCCAAGTCCACAGAGAGTGCACGCAGCATTGTACAAAAACTCGGTACCTACTTCAAACTACGTTATCTAGGCCCCACTTCCTTCCTTCTTGGTGTTGAGATCAAGCGCAACCGTGCTCGTCAATCACTCACTCCGTCTCGACGGCAGTATGCTCTTGGAGTTCTTGCACGCGCTGGAATGGCAGACTGTAATTCAGTCACGACACCACTTGACCCAAGTGTCAAACTCTCCAAGGCAATGGGACCACGTTCAGCTGCAGATTATGAATTCATGCAGAACAAGCCCTATATTAACACTGTCGGAGCTGTTGCCTACCTCGCCATTGCCACTCGCCCTGACCTTGCATACCCCGTCAGCGTGCTCTCTTGGTACCTCAAGAACCCCGGACCAGCCCATTGGGAAGCTCTCAAACGAGTTCTCCGCTACATTCAGGGGACCATTGACTATAAGATCGAGTATGCACCCGACCCCAGTCAACCCGGTCAACTCTTCACTGCGTACTGTGATGCTGACCATGGGGGGAATCTGGATAATGGTGGTTCAACTACTGGATGGGTTGTCAAGATGGGGACTGGGGCTATCAGCTGGATGAGCCGGCTTCAATCTTTTGTCACTTTGTTGACAACAGAATCCGAGTTCGTCGCTGCCTGCTCTTCGGGTCAGGAGATCATGTGGCTACGCAACCTCTTCACCGAGTTTGGCTATAAACTCACCTCGGCATCCCAACTCTACACTGATAATCAATCTGCTATGGCAGTTGCCAGGAACCCAGAGCATCACGGACGTATGAAGAACCTTGACCTCAAGTTTTATTGGTTGCGGGAACAAGTTGCCCGCCGAAAAATCCGCATCGACCACATCCGCATGGATGACATGCCAGTCGATGCTCTGACGAAGGCTCTCGGCCGGGAGAAGATGCAGCATATGGTCAAGCTGCTCGGGCTCATTCCATCCTAGATGTATCCAGCTGAGGGGGAGTGTTACAGTACAGCTAGTACACGTCTACATTCGGACCCATAATTACATCATCATAGTTTACATATAGCCGGAGGCGACGGTGACTAGACTTAACGTCTTACCGTCACCGTCGACTCCAGGTACGTAGCTACCTTACCTGCTACTAATTCAAACGTCTTACCGTCACCGTCGACTCCAGGCTCGCTCTAAGCTCCCTGCTCCTTGACAACTTGAGGGGCGAGGAATGCTGGGGAGGCGTATCCAACTGGGTTGGATTCGACCTGAATAACAGAATCAGTGAAGGGATCCTGGAATCAAAAAAACTCACCTCTAGCGTCTCCTGCTTCTTTCCTTTGGCATGGCGCGTTGTACCATTGCCCACCGCTTTACGCTTCGGTTGCCTTGCCTGTGTGCCACGAGTCGACCCTTGTTGGGCATCTCCGCTCCCTCTGGCTTGCGTTCCAGCAGCTGCAGAGGCCTCATTTCTGCGATACTCCTGGTAGCGCTGGAATGCGCCCTTCAGTTCCGCGGCGGGTGAACGCGTCGGCTCCTGGGATATACTCGACGCGCTATTGTCACGCAACAAGGGTTTGGATGAAACGGAGGCGATGTGGGACGTTTGGGCTTCCAAATCGATGGGTGATGAATCCCGAGCACGCAGGTCAGCGGGCAACGCGGCATTAGGTGTCGACATTTTACCAGCGCCTTTGTTCGGTGTACGGTTGTTGTGAACAATGGGCATGGCGTCTATGTCGTGATTGTTGGGGAGATAGTCGCTGAGACACGGATTATTGACCGTGAAGAGCAGACGATAGGTGGTGGTGGAAAGGCAAGAGTGAATTTACCTCGAGTATGTGGACAGACTACAATGGGCGATGAGCTCGGAGGATGCCGGTGGCCTTTGTTCGCCAAATCGGGTAACTCGACGACAAAATGACTGTCGCGCACGGGTGGCTCATCCAAAGAGAAGACACATCTCAGCTGGGGCATTAAAGAAATAATAGCTACCCACATTCTAAGCGATTGTCGTTGAACTGATATTGCGCCACTCTTGAAGATCGAAATGGGAATCTCCATCAGGAGTGTGACAGAACTCCTGATTTGTCAAAGATAAATCCGGATAAGCCACGTTATGCCGCATGTCGATGATGGCAGCATGGGGAAGATGGCGCGGGTAACATGACCGTGTTAAGATGATTGGGCCGATGGCACGACAATGACACATATTTCGGCTTGGTGCACAACAACGAGGGCCAGCCGCACCACTCAAATGATCTAGAGGCGAGCTAGACTTCAAGCAAGTTACCCTTCCAAAGTAAAGCGAATGAAATACCTTTTACTGGTGGCCAGGACATGTCGACAAGCGCAATTTCTCGGAGGACCTAACACAGAGATAGCTTGTTGATAGCACCATGACCAGCGATTAGTCATCCTAACCTGTCCCACATTGCAGTAACCACCGTTACTAGATGGTGTCTAAACCATAAGCTTCATGGCCGGACTGCGCCCGTAAGTCTGACTAAATTTCATATAAGAAGGCAGTCGTGAGCTCACAGAAGATGTCCTTTCTATGTGAAGGCGGGACCGCCAGTCCAAGCCGCGCGATTGTTGTAGTTGGAATGCGACTGGCAGATGGCCTAAATCAGAAGGATGTACTTCAGAATCCCAGACGTATCATTGTGCGGCGCGTAGACCCAGACAGCTCGAACGCGTACTCTTTGCCGCTGTAATGACTGGTTTCCGTTTTTACACCCATCCGTTGGCAGGCAGCAGGGTCGTCGAGTCGCCAGCATCATACGCGACGAATAGATGGAGAAGACAGCAACTGTTCTCGTGAGTTGCCTGAATAAACCTGTATCATAGCGGCGTGTTTGTGAGATGATGATGGAAGCAATTGGGAAGGAAAGCAACCTGGGCGATGTACATTTGCCGGCGGCACTTTCCTCTTCCTCCTCCCACAATCGTTGCGCGTCTCATATGTATATCTTTCTCCTAGCTGCTTGAAACTACCGGAATGCTGGAGAAATCTACACTTTGTCACCTCCCACCACCATGACCAACTACCCGCCCGCGACAACGACAACAACAACGGCAGTGACCGGAAGTAATCAATTGGGTACCGGTTGGGTACAGGTTTGATTTCACCATTCTATCGGCGCAGCTCACATTCCCAACAGGGCTGTATAAACAGCTATTGCTGTCATCGACTTCTTAACAACGAACGAACAAAGTCTAGCTTCTACTAGAACGGGAATGCCTGAAAGGATTTCAGCTCGCCACCTCCCAGCCTTGTCCATCGACGGTCACGCAGACGTTCCTTATCTCCCGCGCTTTTGCTTCACTTCCTGTTCACTCCTACGGACGATTGCACTGCTGCTCAATCGCGCGCATACTGCGATGCCAGCGGGCATCGCGCTTCGTCGACCGAGTGTACTACAAGCTTTCGGTTTAATGACGTTAATGGCCAATTCGATGTTGCGGACGGAGGGCAATATGGACGGTTTAGAGACGTTGCGGGACATTCTTACGCGCGGCGCGGCGTATCGGACCTATTTAGAGAGGAAATTGCTAATCTGTTGTTGGGCGTGATGCTCTTCAGGGCAGGCGGTGCAGTGTATGCGAAGCTTGTCCTCCATCGTAACGAGACGCGGTATCATATGCACGACTTGTCGACGCGTTCTCTTTTGTTCGGCAGAATGTCAACGAGCAGACGTGAGTAGAATCGCTCCGTGTCTAAGAGACGATCGTGAGTATCCCATCTTCTCTCGTTGAGTCGGTTTACGAGACTAGCTCCGTGTCTCGGTTTAGCACATATTCTCGATAGTAGCGGACCCGCCAAAGTTAAACTAGCGACGCTGTAGGAGTTCCCGCAGCTACAACGGCTACACCACCCGCCCGTTGTACCGCAGAACGACTTCCATACGAGGGCCGGCGTATCTTCGGACGCGCTCGCGCTCATCTTGAAAGGCAACGTGTTGGGACGGACAATCGAATATAACGCAGGTATATATGTTAATAAGAGATCTGGTGTTTTTCTGACGTCGTGGTAGAACCGAATAGCGAAAATTACGAGTACCGGTTGGAGTGATCGAGCCAACCGTTTGAACACATTTACGAAGCACCGAACTATTGTTGTAGGGCGAGAAAAGTTCCTCTCTTCTGTTTGATACAGTAACACTCATGTGGGACAAAAAGGACAGGTATCACAGGACGGACATAGTACGACGTCGCTTTTGCCACGCGGCGTAGTTTCCGCTTACCACAATCTTTCTAGCTTTGGCTGCTAGTTCCCCGACAGTTAGAAATGAGCGACCTTGTAAAATGGCATTCAGCGTATTCAACATTATGGATGGCGTACACTACTCAACTGCGTGACCTAGCGCGGTGGGAACTATTGGACCTTATCTTCGCAATGGTATAACGAGTCTCAGGATGCGCGCCTGTCTTGGTTAGGCCATACACGACAATGAACGATTAGATCTCTCCGATATTGGTACGAAGTCCTCCGCCGTCCTAGAGTTGCGCGCTTCTCGATACGTGTGAAGTTGCGCCCGCAAGCCTCCCGACAGTCTGGGACGAGGTTTTTGATTGCATATTGGGAAGGACACACTCAGGCACGCTTCATGGTCTATGGAAGGGTAGGCATGAATGTCGTTACTTCTCATTTCCTTGGGACGCTATCGAGTTTGCAGGGAATATACAACTTTACGCAAGGTATAGTACAAAAAGTGTTACGGTTGGAATCAAGCCGCGGTGACTGTGGCATCTTGGCTGTGCGTAGATTCAGAACCATTGCTCCAGGATATACAGCGTGATTACTCACTCTGTCGGCGACAACTGCGCCTCCTGCACTTCAACCTTCACATTAAAGGCATCCTCTAACTAATCTAAGTCAAGGTCATGTTCGTGTCATCTTGTCACATGCATAGGATGGGGACGCACAGACGCGCACATTTTGTCCAGTCACTCTTTCTCCCTTGTATATGCCCTGTAACGCCCAGTGGCGTCTCGACGAGCATATTTCTTGCCTAGTCGCTGAGGGTCTGTCGTGTACTGATAGACATGTCATGTATGGTAGCATCAAAAGATAGTGGCACGCACGTTAATGCCAAAGTTCATGATGGTGTGTTTTAACAGCTGTAAAGCGCTTAACGCATGTGGGGGGGCTTGTGGAGCGGAGTTGTTATTGGTCGTTCTTTCAACTTCGGCAGCTCAGCCGGAGCGGCATCTCAACCTCTTCTTTGTTCTGTACCCCCACGCGTAACTTACAATTCACGTATCATGCCTTTTTACGGCCACTTGACAGCTGCCATCATTGACTGTTATCACAGTCTTATGGCCACTGAAGGCCCTGTATATGTTCGTAGCTCAGTTTCAACTGGAATTGGGCCTTGACAGCAACCATTGCAGAACCTCCCAGAGTCCCTGTCAGATTGGGGAGTGTCGGTCCCCGAAAACGATATTTGGGTGGGCCTACACTCCCTGTTTCAAGCACATGGTATCGAACTCTGGAAACGGGGTTATTGGGTTCGCTTGACGCGTCCTGGAATCGGCTATCCGCTCAGTAGCGGGTTTATATACGTCGCACCCCATCTCAAATACAATGTGGGATCCGGTGGTGGAAGAGAATTGAAATATAAGACCTTCTCTGCAAGTTTGCCTTTTCAATTCGAATATTGACTAATTGTTTATAGTCTCTTCATCACCGCGTCGGGAACAACCGTGACGGTGTCGCGGTAGTCGTCCACGCTGCTGTTAAAGGAGAAGAGGGCAGGGAACGCCTCAGACTGACACGACTATTTGGGACGGGTGGCGAAAGCTCGGTAGCTACCAACCACATGTTGCCGTTGTGGGGCGAGATCATTTATGAGGATATGGTGTTCATCGTTTCTCCTCTTGTTCACGCGTCCTTCCAGGCCGTCTTTGACACGGAGATGGAAGATAACCGTGCAATTGGGAGGGGCAACTCAGTCGGTGATATCTTGGACATGATGCTCCAGTGTATCGAGGTGATTCTTTCTGGAATCTTCCTGGCGTACTAAGCTTACTGGTTATCTAAGGCGATTGCCTTCCTGCATAGCCATCGAATAGCACATAGGGTATGCATTTTTCATCTCTCGAGTCCCCCTTTGGCCCTAAATTGCCCTAGGACGCCTTCATTCAGAACTATTTAGTTCAATGGTTACCGCAGAGCTTACGCCGCGGGAAACCGTCAACAACTAAGCCTCGCGTATACCTTATTGATCTAGAGTTCTCGATTCAGTTCTCCGCCGATTGTCCAGAGGATCAGTGCAAGGTAGTTGGACCGCCTGTAGATTCACCACACTATGTTGTCCCCGTGCCTCCTGAAGGTCAAGATGGAGAACCGTACTGTCCTTTCAAAGCAGATGTATGGCAGCTTGGATATTATCTTCAGCAATTGTCGGTAAGTGTTCGAATCTATTTTTTTGCCTCCCAATCTAATTACCTCTCAAGTCAAACATCGAAGAAATTGACGCGGTCATTCGAGAGATGGTGAATCCGGATCCGGTTGCAAGGATGTCCTGTGAGGATCTCTTGAATAAATTTCGAGACGTAGTATACAACGTCCCGCCGGAGCAGCTTCATGTTGCTCCGACAATCACACTTCTGCCGTACTACTAGCTGTTTTTGATCCAACACCTTGTGTATTCGACTGATTGTCCTGAAGAAAGTTTGTTTCCTGCGAAGTACACATTTGTGAACGATTGTAGTCCCGACTCGTTAGATCACTAAACGCGGGCTCAAGTTCCCACGGTTTGCCCTTGTCCACCATCACACGCGCCGAAAGGCTGTAGGTTCCTCTGTCGTGCAGGTCTGTCTTGCGCTCGTCTCGGATACCTGCTAACACGATTTGTGTGTCTCTGATGAATACTCTTAAAGGCTGCGAACCGTGCACGACCTCCATGACCTCAACTTCGCGATCTTATTTCGTCCAGATAGCTACTCTAGCTTCGGCAACGTGATTTTCTATATGGCTCTTCAAAAGCTTTGCCCAGGTAACCTGTGCGCAGATGGTATGGACTCGAAATGTCGCCAATGCTCCCGAATAATATGTTTTCACAGGCGGCACCGGCGTCTTTATCAGAGTGGCAAGCACCTGCCTCGATCGAAAGACGCAAAGCATTCTGGAGCTGTCTTCGCCCAGCCATTGATCGCCTTGGTATCCGACTATGGTTACCCAGTGGCTCAGATAACCTTCGAAAACCCGATCCTGAATATCCAACGAATAGCAGCTTTCTCTTCGTTGGTCCTCAGCTCTTCTCCGAAGACAGCGGCGCACAACTGAAAGAAATTGAACTTACGATACGTTGCTCGTTCTCTGTCGGTCAGCAATCTCACAGACACGTTCATTAGAATGGTCACCTCACGGCAGGTACTAATCGTGAGGGCATCGCGGTTGTCCTACGCGTCATATGTAGAGGCGCAGACGGCAAAGAACATCTGCGAATGCTGAGACGAGTGGCTACTGGCCTCGAGAGTCTTGTAGCGACAAATCACATGTTGCCCATCTGGAACGGCATCGTATACGACGACCTTGTCTGCACCGTCTCTCCCATGGTCGGCCCCTCCATTCGGGATGCGTTAGAATGGAAGGGGACCTCAACTGGTGATGTACTCGACATGGTTCTGCAAGCTCTTGAAGTAGGTAATCAATTATAGCAGCTAGTCCTTGTCATTGATTTTCATTCAAGGGTCTGTCCTACCTTCATGGCTTGCACATCATGCATCGAGTGAGATTCCACCCACACCCGTCCGTGTACAACACTAACATTGCGTCTTTTAGGACGCATTCGTTCATAACTTCCTTCTACAATGGCTTCCGGAATCTCTTATCCACGGAAGACCATCGGTGACGCGTCCTCGCGTTTATATCGTTGACCTCGAGTGCGCGCTCGAACTAGGCCAGATTGCGAGGAAGCCGACTACATGATATTCAGCCCGCCGATCAAGGACCGTCCATATACCATGCCTACACCTCCAGAGGCGACTGATATCATGTATAACTCTCTCAAAGGTGACATGTGGCAGTTTGGTTGGTCCTTGCGCCATTTTTCGGTATGTGCGACTTTTTGATGTCACCTCGTTCGGAACTTCCGGTGCCTCCCAGAGCCAACATTCATCCATCGACGACATTCTGCGAGAAATGGCTTCAGATGATCCCTCTCGGCGACCGTCCTCTCATGATGCGCATGAAAGACTGCGGACAGAACTGGGGAAAATACCGCCGAATCGGCTACATACACAACCGCTGATTCAACGTCCTGCCAACGAAGACATATCTCATCTGTTTCAATTGTGGAATAATAATGGCAAAGCATACATGGGGTAGTTCTTTGATAATAACATTGTTCACATCACGGACGACGTTCGAGACTCAGTGAAGAGCGATCGTACCTCTCAAGCTGAACGAATCTTTATTCTTGAGGAACAAAGGGCGTTGTATGCTACTTCGTTTCAGCTACCCAACATAGGCCTTCCCATCGTTACCCCTCGCTTGGTACACAGGCTGTTGTCCAGGAGCGTACCGAGATGTACGGCGTAATCAAGCTGGCCACGTTTTCAAGGAAGGAAGCGCAGCATACAGCTTTTTGGACCTCGAAGTAATAGTCGTTGTTGAGGGCCAATTTATAGGACCTGTCGACGCAGTTTCGAGACTCCTCGTCTGTTCGTTTTTCAATGGCTACTCCAGATCGTCTTCACAAGAATGGTTTGTCGGGAGGCGTAGGCAGTAGACTCCACTGAGGCATAGTGTTCGGCTGCTGAGGATCGCAGAACTTCCATCTCTCAGCTTCGTTGCGCAGAGTGGGGTGAAGAAGTAGATAACTATCCTGCTCGACTGCAATTCTGACTGTTTTGAAGATATAAATGTCTCCAGGAGCTTATATGCGCAAATGTGGCGGGGATCGCGTTGAAAATGAGCCGGAGGAAGTAGATGCCACAATGTCTTCGGAGGTCAGGTAGTGACAGGTTTCCAGGTAAGGGAGCCGGGATTTTCAGCAGGGTAAGTGTTCATGGATGCCCAGGACTTTGCGCAGAACCATCTTTATAGTATCCCCACCGTTAAATTGTTCTCGAGGTATAATAACATCAACATGGCTTGTTTTCGAACAACAGTGAGTGATTCAGATCAGTCTAGAACAAGAGAGTCGACCACGTATGTGATATGCACATCTGACAAGGGTAACCAGACAACATATTGAACTGTGGCGCACATATGCGATACTTATCTCGCGGGGTACCAGGGAGACTGGAGGATTTTGATCGACCAATTAACGAGAGCATTAGGCACGTCTTGTGATCAGATCATCATCACTCCATTCCCCTCTTTTGTTTCACGCCTTTGAACGCGCGAGTGTGAATGCGGCGAAACTGATATATGCTCACTCGGTGCAAATAATATCGAAGAGTTATAACAGCGGACCTGCCGCTGGTATTTTGGGCCTTGGGAAGAAAGAAAGAGCTTATACTCGCAACTCGAGTCTTCCGGCAACTTGAACGAAGAAGAGTGAAGAAGCGCGAGGACGACAGATGATAGAAAGAAGCCGGGTGCTGGATCTTTTTGGTGTGAAATGGTCGCCTTCATTGACACGAGTTCCTGGTGAAGAAGAGGGAATTCTTTGGCGCAAAGGAGAAGCTGGAGGATGATACCCGACGAAAGCTTCGCGAGATTGAACGGAAAGCCATGATCGCACCCAGGGATGATGATATGCTGAAGGAAATAACCAATCCACGCTGCGACGTATGGTAGCGTCTGCATGACAAACTCGATATTCTGTGAATTGCACGAAGAGAGTTCCATTACTTTGATACAGGCGCGCAAGGCAGCCAAAGCTCATGCAGCGACGTTCAACGGGGTGTCGAGGTCGGTTGAGGGTAGCGGCTTGGTCTGCGGAACGTCACAATATTATAGCGCATTCGTTACGAAGTTCGAGAACTCGCGAAAGGCGCTCAAATCGCGGGGAGCGTTCTGCGCAAGTTTGTGTAATGCAGCCGCTTCAGTCTCAAAAGCATCTGGTGTTTGAGACATCTCTATCAGTACAACGTGCCATAGTTTTTACCGCCGTCTGTCAAAGGACTAGAATCTGTACTGCGCAATGCCAATATCGAGATCCGTTGAGCTGTATGCGCTATCAGTTTGGGACGTGTAAGGACCAAGATATGTCCACTGACCTTTGTACGTTTAGTCCTTGATGGTGCAAAAGAGACGCGACGATCCTGTCATTACATAAGTTCATCTTACTTCCACCATCACGTGTGGCGCACGCGTCTCGTATATCGACATTACAGAGAGCCTCACGTCAATGGACATAAAGATCCGAAATACCATAGTTGCTGGGCGTGGGCGACCATCCATATAAGTACCTTGGGAGTAGGCAGGCTAGCGGAATGGAGTAAGTTCATAGTGGCCACTTCACTTACGACTTTGGAATCGTCACAGGGTATGGAATGCACGCCACCATTTGAAAGCCACAGCGCATGGTAAGGAGGAAGGTACGGTTCGACATCCGATATCGATCTTCTCGACGCCTTGATCCTTCCTAATAGTAATCTGGAAATCATCTCGCCCATCGATATGTCCCGCTAGGAAAAGGACTTCTCCAAATTCTGAGGTTCACCAATTGCCGGCTCAGAGTCCACGACGACATCTCCATTTTCTCAGAACCCGCTGTAATTCTCGTCTAAGTGTAGCCTTCAGTATGTACAACGTAGATAACTAGCATTCGAATAACAAGAAGAATTGACTCGGAAGAACCTATATACACTCGTCCAATGAAAAGAAATAAGCGTACTGTACAGTAACAACGATTCCACCCTACTCGTCACGCCGGTACGTCTTCATCGTCGACCACGGCGCCGGGGCAAACGTCGCATCACTCACCACGTCCTGAAAGAATTGGTCCAATATCTCCTTCTTAACATGCTTCTTCGGTAGCGGTACCGACGCCATGCACTGCAGTAGAGGAAGTCTGTCCCCCTGCACCTTCTTTCCAACAATTCCATCCCGCAGCACCAGCTCATCCGGGAAAACAGGTTCCCTCTCGGTGTTGAACCAATGAGCAAAGACAACCTGTGAAACATCAGTGACAGGTTCTACCTCCGCATACAGCGCCTCGTTCGGCGCGAGCTGCTGGTGACGGAGATGCATAATCGGAGGGCTGTAGAGTTTGATGCAGCCTTCGTCGGCTGGCATTGGTCCTGGACGCTACATGGCAAAAGTAAGTGAATGCGAAGACTGTCTTGGGTGAATAGAGCTTGCCTCATTATGCGTGGTCTGGAAGCTTGGAGCAGCAAATACGACTGGATCTTCTTGAACCTGAATCATGGTACTAAGATCAGTAAACGCCAAACGTGTGCTGCAGTAGTCTCACGTTTTCCGCCTTCTTCTTGCCTTTGACGCGTCGCGTCGTTTCATCTCCTGCGGCCTTACGCTTGGGCGCCTTTGCTCGAGGAACTGGCGCTTGTTGCCCGACTTCGTTACGAGCAGCCTTCTTTGCGGCTGACGGACGGGATGGCCCTTGTATAACAAGAGCGCCTTGCGCTCCAGCGACTTCATCTTGATTGGTGTGCACGATGGTCGGGGGCATAAATATAATCACGTTTGGCCTGAACACCGCGCCTACTGGAGGTGCAGACGCCGTAGTTTGCCGCTCGTCCTGGTAAAGATTGAATGTTACCTGACTACCCGTCGTCGGAAGAGGCACCTTTGCCGCCTCCAAGGAGACGCCAGTCGCCCTATTCCTATGGGAAAGGGGTTTGGACTGGACGGCGGGTGGTTGAGGCGGCGCTTGCGCTTTGGAACGCTGGGGAGAACTTGGAGTCTTCTTCGTCTCGACGGCGGCGTGATCATGGAGAACATTTTCTTTGTTGGATTGAAGGTCGTCACTGACGCTGGTGGTAGACTCGGGCGCGTCGTGGTCGTCTGCGCAAGCATCGGTCCCAAAGAGCTCCTCCCAATTAGTGTCTTCCCCGGCCGTGGAACCCTCTTGGTCAATCTGAACACGAACACCTGGTAGAGGCGTTTGACCGACTGCATTGTCGGTTTCGAGGTCGGCGGGATTGTTGCAAGCGACGGACATCGTGAATAACAACGTCGGTGAAAGCGGATGACAAGTTGACTGGGTCACGAATTATGAACGGCAGTGTCGTGGATAGACAGGCGTCAATAATGGTAGGTGGTGGTGGAAGGGCAAGAGTGACTCGTCACATATGTGGACCAAGAACAATGGGCGAGTCCGGAAGATGCCGGTGGACCGAGCCTTTGTTCGCCAGTTCAAGTAATTCGATGATAACGCTGGATTTAAGCATAAGCCGCCGCAAGCAGTTATCTGAACAAGTACTATTTCAGTCGAGAGCATGAAGGAGAGAAGGGTACCAACTATGCGATCCGAATTTAATGCGCCACACTTGGAAATGGGATTGATGATTATCGAAGTCGCGAGAAGAGCATATCAGTTCACCAGGTCCGACATTGTCTCAGAGTCATTTCTTGTGGCTCTTTCGTAGGACGTGGATGCCGCGATTAGTTTGCTGCAGAACGTCACCGCGTCAAGATAGTTCCTGGAACCATGAGCTCGGGATGAATGTTACGTTATGCTGTAGTCTGCAGGAACCCCTTCACGAATGCAGGCCTTATTCCAGTAATCCGTAGTCTGGGAGTACTAATTGGACTCCGGTGAAAGCTAACAACAAATAAATGCACCGGTACCTTTTAGAGCTCGTTCTTTTGAGATACTCGCAGATGGCCTTTCTGCTCCCGACAATTATTCGTCGATCCTAAAGGGGATTGCGATTCAATAGCGCAAGTGCTATGCAGCGCTATTATTCCATCTGGGCCTTTGCCAGTATGAACACCTGGGTGTGGTCATCTGTGTTTCATTGCCGAGGTCTATATCATTCCAAAAAAAATCTTGCAGACGTCAAGCTGATAGCACAACATACACACGCTGTCAGTGTATCTTCTTGGTCTAGCGCTGAAAGAGAACTCACCTTGACTCTCTAGTGTCGGCAGTTCCATCAGACCAGAACTTATCGTCCGTCTGTGACTACGTCGAACTCGATGCAAGAACGAGTAGATTAAGATTTTCCAAAAATGCGCCACGTTCATTTCAGCGCCAAGTGTAAAATTGTGTATCCTCTGAAGAAACGCTCCCTGCAGATAAAACTTGAGTGCTGGCTATTCCCGGGCTCTTGGGCAGTGCGTTTCCTTGATGACATGGTGCAAAAAAGCACTCTTTGATATCCTTCGTGAAAAGTTTGTAAATCTGCCCCGCTGACGACTCGGACACTGTGGACTCCTGCACGTTTGCCAAGATGAGTGGAATGTCCTCGCAAGAGTCGTGTAGACGTACTGTACCTTTACCCGGCAACGTTTATAACGCGTTCAATTGGGCAAGCCAGTCTTCAAATTTTCAGTCTCAGGCTATTCGTGGTCGGTAGTTGTGGCGGAAGGCAGCTCACTGCACAGCGTAGTTGCGCTAGTTTTTCCAGGCGGACGTTGTCATCAGGACTCCGGCCTCTGTTGCCAATCAAATTTGCTCATCGACATCAAAGACGACTCTGCGTTCTGCTTGGCGAAGGTCATCCTTGTAGCTAATCATATTAGATTATACGTCAGACATACAGCATGTAGTCGTTGCAGGAAAGAACGCGCGACACGGAGGCCAACGGATCGTCGGAGTCGAGATGGATCTCGGAATCAACGAAGGCAGTATGGAGCGGGGAGGGCGCAGCGACGACGATCCTAGCAAGAGCCTCGCGCTCCCAAGGCAGGCCCTGGTCCTTCGATTCACATCCAAGACACGATTCACCGGCTGGTCAACGGTAGCTCTCTGCCGTTTCCAACATTTTTCAAAACGACTGTAGTAGTGGTCTCCTTAGACGCGTCGAAACGAGGCTGGACATGGACGCACTCTTGGCCAAGCATATCCCTGGCGTCTGCATGAACTCTTCCTATCTCCATCCCGCATTTGTCGAATTTAGCGGACAACGATTCATCTATAGCGTCCATGTTTTCTCCGAGTCGCAGCGCTGCCTCGGCCATCGCAATGTAACGGTAGCGTACGATGTCGCCAGTATTCCATTTCACGACTGTGGCGGCTCTTCAGACGCGTCAACACGAAACTGGTCATACATAAAGGCACCTTTCCTCTCCTTTTTTGCTTGGATCATTTCCATCCCGCGTTGTCGTTGGCCGCCATAGAACAGAGTAATTTGCATGCTGACGTTGAATGTTTTGGACAGCGATGCATCTTATGTCCACGTTTTTTTCGAGGGAAGCGAGATGATGATGTTCGAAAAGCAAGCTGGGTCATCTTTGCCGGCGGCACTGTCTTGGCCACACCCTCAGACTCTGTTCTCTAGAAATAAGTACTACTTGGTGTACTTACTCTAAAAACTAGAACAAATGGTGTACACACTTTGAAGAAAGAATGGTTTATTGATTAAGTTTCATATTCAGGAAACTACAAGCAATTCAAATCTACGACTTTCTTGCCAGAGATACTTGGGTCAAGAACGTCGGCGACGTACTGGAAAGACAACGTCGATGGTACGCATTGAGGGTAAATAGAGTATACAATAGGAACATACAATCAAAGCAACGATAGGCTCATATATGCCAGCAAACATGAACGATAGGAAACAAACATGTTCCTACTCATCAAATATAAGTGGCGGCGCGCTCTGCGCCAACGCTAACGCAAGCGCAAACCTCTCCTTCGGGACCTTCCTCAAAACGAAGGGACCAAGGTCCAGCTCCTCAGGTAAAATCGGCGCACAATCTAGCTTGATCCAGCGAACGAGGAGAAGCATAGTGCAATGGGGGGCTTGGGGAGGCTGGAATTCGTATAATGCGTCGCATGCGAAGAGGAAGCTGCAAGGTCGGATAGGTGTCAGGAAGAACCTGTAAAAGGCAAACTCGTCCGGCTCGGACGATGGAGGCTGAATAAGATATTCAGTCAACGCGAAGAGCGTAATCGATGAAGCTTGCCTGAGGGAATTGGGATGATGGCGAAGCATCACCACCCGGGTTTGCCTTGACCTGAATAGCAAGATAAGTTAACGCTACGCGAGTTATCAACATATCTCACCTCCAAGTTATCCATTCCTGTGGCACTGCCCGTCGCTTCATCAGTGCGCACGGAGCGACAAGCCGCTCCCTGTCGTTCGTCGCCATCGTTGAGGTTCAGTTCTTCGCCACTGTCATCCTCCGACTCAATGAAATCTTCGTAGTCGGAGGGCGACGCGGTATCCGACGTCGTGGTTTGACTTCTAGTGTGAGCTCGGTTGTTACGAACTGGCATGTTGAGATGTCGTTCCTTGAAGTCAATGAACGATTGACCGTAAAGAGCAGATGATGTAGGGCGTCGGTAATGGTAGGTGGTGGTCAAACAGCAAGAGTACATTCTGCACGTGGCTTCAAACAGACGACAATGGGTGATGAGCCCGGAGGATGCCGGTGGCCATTGTTCGCTAGTTGAGGCAACTCGCTGACAAAGCGCAAACGTGTATTCAAAGACACTTTGAGATGGAGTTGATAAGGAGATCATACATCAATCCCAAGATCGGTATGAAATTGCGCCACTCCTGGAAATTTGAGGTAGAATTGTGGTAAACCTCATGAACCACAAGTCCATTTTTTCAACACCTCACGTCGTGCGGGCGCGAGAGGCTCGGAGACTGCCCCAAGTAGCAAATGGCCATGTCTACCCGGCAGCCGTCTGTACAATCAGGTCTATGTAAACGGCGTAATCGCACAGGCCATGGAGCACCTACCGTACGAAACGAATGACCTGCATGAATACGTCAATCTCCGAAAAGAATGAACAGACAGTAGCTTACACATACAACCTCTTTGAAAAAAGTTCGATGAGGGACAAGGCTGCCGATACCATGGATGCCAGCCTCGCCTCCTTCAGCGATGAGAAAGAGGGACATGGATTGACGATCTCTAACTGGATGCATAGCGTGTCTGAAGAACAGATAAATCACCTGCAAGTCAAGCGAATTGTTACCTTGTGAACGTACAACTGTTTTCTGGCAACAGCCCGCCGATATACCTTCTCGGTGTCATTCCATTGAGCTATAGTCACTTCGCGAGTGCCGCTGTCCGAGCAGGTCCCAGGATCAAGAAATGGAAGCAATTTCAGATATGCAACCTGTAGATAGTAGACGGTCAACGCAAGCAGAATACTCAAATCAGGCAACAAACTACATAGAACGCGTAGTCTTGGCAGCCATGGTCACTGCAGATCGTGCTTTCCTGTTTTTCTTTGTGCGTCCGTTTGCCACCCGCATGTCTTTGAGATGGATAGGAGGACTGAGCGAGGGATAACAATCGTCTTGCAATTCGGCTTCTTCGAGCGCAACAGTGCGTGCTTTATGGCCCTGGACGTGTTGATGAGATGAAAGCAGGAGGGAAGCCGTGTGGGCGTGTTTGCCGGCGGCATCTACGACAACGTGTTCCGACTGCCGGCGGCAGTTTCTTCTTGTCTTCTACTACCTTGACTGTTGCAAATCTCTAAGTTCTAAGGCTTACCTACAAGTTGTTCCTTGCTCGATTGTTCGCGAAAAATTGCTACTTACCATGATTCTCATCTTCCTATTCTCATTTTCCAACCCATTGGTTTCAACTAAAAAAGAGGGCGACGGGAAGACTGGTACCGCGCCCAGCAGACGTAAATCAGTACTCGGCGCAGTTTCGACGCCTTGAACTACTCTGTTCTTGGATTGACTTTCTATTGCATAGCTTACCAGTTGTCCGTTAGATACCGGGCTTCCTTTCCACCCGCAGATCCCTTCCTTGCAAGGGGAATCGATCTATTTCAATGTGACGTTGATTCGGACGCGTTTTCGGCTTTCACGCTCTCGATACATAGTCTGGTTACCGCACTATAGCATGAACGGTGAGTGTGGCGCAATTGTGGCAAGTCTGGTGCATTCTCACTACGTCAGATGAAGGATGAAGGACGGGGATCATCCTATGGACGGTCTCCAAGAATACATTACGACGCAGTTGACATTATCACAGTGACAGCTGGCGATTGACAGATGGACTGAATTCATTGAAGTAGTACCGAATTCGTCGTCTTCCTATCTAGGTCTTGGAGTCGATGCCGACCTTCTTCCTGACGTGTAATGGACGACCTCCCACGTCCTTCTGTGATCGCCGGACAACAGATATTCTTGTGATCTACTATTCCTACCGGTTCCGTGTCAAACCAAGACCCACATCCCTCACGCCTTAAATCGCGTCCTAATTTAATTTGAAAGCCCCAACTCTTGCATCCCATCCGACGACGCAGAACGTACTTCTCTCCATGGATTCTTCCGACGTCTACAAGAAAATCCGGCAGTCTCACCTCGAGGAGCTGGCGGAACTTGACCTCGTCAATGAGCCGGTGCCGATGTCGCTCATGCGACGCGGAGACTCCAACGACCTCTTTCAATGGACGAAAGACAGTCAAGCACAGATCCAGGCGGGCATCGCGAACCGTAAGTCTCGTTCTCGCGCTCACAAGGCCAACCAATGAAAACTCTCCCTAGGTGTCTTTGGCGGTAATACTAATTCTCCGATCGACTTCAACAACGTGTTCATGGCGTTCATGGAAAGCGCTGCTATGTATTTGAGGTACGCGCCTAATGTCTTCTAATTTTTCGACTTGGGCTGATTTCAACGTTAGAGATGAGTCTCTCGTCATGAAGGCCGTAGAAACGTTTCGAGAAGGGGATACGCATGGGGCTCTCAGATTGCTTGAACAGTCCACGACCGCTATCGACGAACTGGTATGTCTCCGTATAAGGTCATCTGTGTACAATCTGTTACTTAACGAAACCCGCCAGGCCGAATTGTGGGGATTGAAATTTATTGTGATCTGCGGTACGCGCCTGCTACGTCTCTATCAAGAGAAATGTACTGACAATATGGTAGATCTCCTCGAGAAGCACCCAGATGGACATCGCATCATCGTCGGCCCATATTGCGGAGCGTTTGTTTCAAAGGACCTCAACAACCCTTCCATAGGCATCGCATTCAAAGTTTGTCACTACTTTTGAGTGTAGTACAAATCTGACTGAACTGCAGGGAACTGGCGTCAGGGCGGAATGGATGAACGATCTATACGCGGTAGGGACTATTCGAGCTCCGGAGGAGTTCTTGTTTGGAGGACAGATCTCGAGAGGGTTCTACTATCCCTTGTTTTCAACGTATTCCTCGCAGCCATTTAGTGAACCGTTCGGTACGGTTTTCAATCTTGCTCTGTCTCCTTGACTCTTCTAACTACGATATTCGTAGCTCTCGTCAAAAAGGCTATTCAAAGCATCTCTTCGTCGGCGAGCAAGACAGTTATTACGCACGTTACTGTACGTCAATCGTCGCGCTTACTTATAGTGCGAACTCACAGGTTATTACAAGGGTCACTCGCTTGGGGCTGTTTACGCCTCGCTGTGCTACACACAGCTAAGGATAGAGGGCACCGGCACGGAAAAGGCGGACCTAGGGGATCTATACACCTTTGGCTCTCCACGTGTCGGACGCAGGGACTTTGCTAGTCCGCTCGAGGTAGCCATGACGGCGGCGACCTGCGGCTCCGCGTGGCGCATCGTCAACCAAGGAGACTACGTCACCAAGGTCCCAGCGTCGGCGCCGTGGCCGATCTCGAGGGATCCGTTCATCCACGTCGATGCGCCGTACATTGTTTCCCAGAACGCGAAGCCTATGCCTGGTCCTTCAGAGATTGGGACCTACCCAAGAAGGACGCTTCCTACGCCATGGAAGCCACACGGTATGTGCTATTTCATCAGCGAAGCAAATAACTGATTTCATCAATGTGGTTTTTCAAGGAGTTGGCGAGTATTACAAGTCATTGACGTTTGCCACGACGGGTAGACTTCCCTCCGGATATGACGATCTCGGACTCCAGATGGCTGTGGGTGCCCCGGGAGGTATCGAGTACTTTAAGGCTGCGGCATCGGGCTGTGTGGATCACCGCCACCTTGTGGAGTCAGTAAAGCTGCAGGACTTTGCAGTCGCTTCGACGCAATGCGCCTTCTCGATTGACAGCGTCGACCGATGCGCGCTAGGAACCTTACAGGTGGGACCGTTGGTTGGCGAGATCGCGGCGCGGGGAGATGCGCCAGGTATCGACCCGGAGAGCGTGACGTTGCACTGCAACTCGCTGAAGGCTTTGTATGGCGTTAATACGCAATGCGTTATGAGGGCGACTGGAGATGCGAACCCAAAGGAGGCCAGTATAGTCTTCATTGCCGATGGTGTCGTCGTAGCCGTCGCGGTGTTCGCTATGAAGTCTGAAGTCAAGGAAATTTGCCTGGACGGAACATGCGCGTGGGAGTACGCCTTTTTTCACACACACACCCTCTGTGGCTCATACGCTGACATTTGATGTAGATTCGCTGATACGCCGCTCGTCGAGGAAACATCCGAGGAATGGCAGAAGGCTACAGAGGTAGTGTTTGAGAAACTGTTTGCGAATGTATAGAAACAAACTGCAACTGTGTAAATGTCAATCAAGTGCCATGATAGGGTTCAACAACAGTGCGATTCATCGACACGGAGGGAATGCCCTGGGAGCCGTTACATCTCAATGTCATACCGTTCACGGTTTACTAACATCTCAAGTCCTGCATGGCGAGGCCCTCGCTAGATTCGTACTTTGCCTCCCTCACCCGCCGATCCTCTGTCTGTACTCTCACCGTACGAGCCACGTCGGCGCGTCCTGATCTCAAGATCGTGAGAACCTCCGAGGTTTCTTCCTGCTTCCATCTTTCGTTGATCGGCGCTCGATTCTGTGACGCATTTCCAACAGTTCAGTATTAATCCTAAAAGTTCACTCCTGAATGCTCCACTTCGTGCATTGACCAGCTGCTTTCTCTGAATCTCTTGGGCGTCAAAACGGACAGCCAGCACATTCCCCAAGTTCGAAATTGATGATTATACAGGAGCTGTCAAAGCAGGTGAATTTCGCCGCCGGGAAGCATGAAATCAACAAAATGCATTCAGTACGTGACAAGTGGATATCTGCTTCTTCCTCAACGAGAGGAGGGTGAATGAATACATTCTGATGCTCAATATGCACCGCCGACTCGAACTTGGATTCTGCCATTCATTCCAAGAAGACACTGGCTGTGATCATCAGACCTAACGTATTTCCGGTCTGCACGAGCGTCGAGTTCTATCTATCAATAGCTAGCTAGTACAATTGTCCGGACGTACAGCTGTGGGTCCCTTGAACACGCCAATTCCATAACGCGGCGAATGTATCAACCCAAGTCGTTTATGCATTGTGCGTACTCTCGACTGCCTAGGCTTCAAGACTGATCCCAGATTCGTACCAGGGTGTTCCAACTATCTTACGATATCGTCGATTCACTCGTCGCGGAGCGCTTATCTGACCATCTGTTCATCAGTGCCTTGAGTAATGCCCTCAGCTCACAGAGACAAGTATAAGAAGTCTCGTTGTTTCCCGGACTTCTCACTCACATCCACATCACTTATCCTCTACTATGATCATGAAGCTCAGCATCATGCCTGCCATGTTCCTTGCCCTCGTCATCTTCGCTGTCCTGGGCGCTGCGGCTCCCGTTAAGGTCGAGCCCGAAGGTGTGTATTACCACTCAGCCCATTTCAACGAGTTGTTGCTCATCATGACTATGGATAGTGAATTGCGACTCTAACTCAACTGAGACTGACTTTATGGGTGCGGCATGTCCTTGAGAACGTAGCATTGCGTGAGTCACTTACGTGAAACGTATCTGATTCGAGCCCGGCTGAAATTTATCCCTCTAGTAGTGTTAAGAAGAAGATTGTCTGCTGCGAAATTTCGATTTGTGTTGAGGGCTTTAAAACTTAAATCAGACGGAGATGGCACCGGGCCAGTGTCAGGCAAGGACACAAACAGCTGCTGCATGCGCGAACGCTGCAACTTTGTGTCTCGGATAGATAGAGATCTTTCCCCTTTCCCGTAACAGCGGTGACTCACTCCGACTCAATGGTCCATTGATAGTTAGAAGTCTGGAGACCGATTCAGCGAAGTCATCGCTTGAGTATTGTATGGACCGACACTAGCATATGAGAGGTTGGCATCAGCGATAATTACTTTCGCAGCTTATGCGCGCGCTGCTTGCTGCGAAGTCCCAGTCACAAGGCTAAAATATCTCAGATCGTCGGTAAATGAATCGTTGAGTTCTTCGGAAAGACGCCACTAGGTCGCAAAGCATTTCCGATCCCTTCAGCATTGCTTATGCGAAGAGCGCGCGCGATAGCTCATTCCGGGGGACCGTTAGAGCATTGTTGGTGCGTGTAGTTCCGCCGTCGTACGGGTAAAGACTTTTCTCCTGAATCTGCAGCTGAACGAAGGATTCGGACACAAGTGAACAAAATCATTTCCTTTTGCCAGATTGGCATGGGCTTGATTGAATTCCAGGTTGTAGCGCGATGGGCGACGCGAGATGGAGGAATGTGACCTTCTGTGACGTTACCCGAAGAACGCCGAACTCGGGAAATCTTACTTGGGGTTTGTGCCGTCTTTCTGACATACCACCAAGGCAAGATTGCACAGTCTCTGTAGGCGCCATCTTGTTAGCTTAATATCAAGGCAAGTAAGAACAACAAACGGGGATACTTAGTAGTGACTTTTGCACCCACCGCCCCAAACACTCGTCCATCGCGCAACTGGAGCTTGAGGTGGCGCCTTTCAGACCGCCCAACACGAGAAGGACTCAGCATTTCATGTAAACAAAACCTCTTAAAACAGCTTACCATGCCCCTAGGTCCATCATGCTCGGGAGTTTAATGCGCACCAGTCTCGTGACTGTTGAGTTCAACGATTTGAGTCTCGCGCGCGTGAGTTCTCCCGGGATTGAAGTATGCAATTCAATCCCATTGTCTTCCTGATAAGGCAACATCCAATTTCCTCGATCAGTGGACTCGTTCAACAATGGCATCACACGTTGATCATGCGCATTGCCATTCAACGCCTTGTGCTGATATATAGGCTTGTTCCCTCTCTTGGTCGCGCCAGACTCTCTCAGTCATCACCCATCAAATACTCACACATACTCTTCTTCTCTCTACAATGGTCTCTCTAGGCGCCCTCGTTCACAATTTCATGAACAAGGAGCCGGGCTCGCCGTTGCCTAAAAAGCGCAACGGCGCCATCTTCCCCGCCGACTTCAACGTCTTCTCAACCGCTGTCTGCAACAAAAAGGACGCAGCTAGTACTTGGGAGTTTCATGCTCCTAGTCTTCCGGCGTCTCGACAGACCTGTGATGTGTCTGTCGCGTCTCCAGCTCAGGAAATCACCGTGTAGGGACGTGGAGTGCTCTGGGTGCAGAGGACTCGTTCGGACAGTGCGTGCGTGCAAGAAATGGGTGTTCAATAGTTCTGTAGGCTACGACACAAGGGTATAAGTACTGTAGAGAAATGAAGTACACTATGTGCTATTATAGCGGGATGTGAAGAGATGAGACAAGTAAGTAAGAAACAAGGAGAACACAACATGCTACTATAAAGATGTGCTATTATGAAGGTATGTAATCCAATCTAGTGTCCAAGCTTATCATTTGACAGTTCCATGAGCTCCCAACTGTGCGCCCAGCGCGAGGCGCGAACCTACACACCTATATACAATTGTCCAACTTTGAAGAGAAATGACTGTACAATAACAACGACTCCATCAGGCTAAGGTTCATCATCCACCCTGGCGCCGGGTCAAACGTCTCATCACTCACTATCCCCTAAGGAGACACTCCCCGCACATATAAACTTGAGTGCTGGCTCTTGTTAGTGCATTTTATTGATGTATTGGTCCAAGAATTCAACATAATTTGGACCCACCGAGTCTGACGACACTGGGGACTCCGGCATATTTTCCAAGATGAGTGAAATGTTCTTGCAAGAGCCGCGCAGACGTACTGTACTATTACCGGGCGACGTTCATAGCGCATTTTGGGCACGGCAGTCCTCAAGTTCTTTTCAGTCCGTTCGTGTTCCATTCGGTAAGGCAGCAGACTGCATAGCCGCGTAGTTGCCGGCGTAGACCGTCCGCAATGTCTCATGTACTTGAGAGCTGTCCAACTATGGCGACTTGTCCGTAGGACGATGATGGAAGGAAAGCAAGGGCATAGTTTCAGTCATTCAACGTACATAACTGGCTACATTTCCAAAATGTAAGGAACTGGCAAGACTGGACGCAAATAGATGTACATATGACAGACAAGTATATACAGATAAGCAACAACACAGTTACACAAAGCAATCACGTCCTTCCTCCTTCATAGAAGGCGTGCTCAGAAGCGGGCTCGAGCGCCTCATTCAAAATATCTTCCGAGAACTCTTCCTTCTCGGACAGTGGGCCTCTGCATATACGCCAACACACCCAAAACCCTGTCCTCCGGCACCTTTCGACAAATCACAAAAACAAGGTCGAGTTCCTCGGGGAACACTGGGGCGCAATGCATATTGATCCACTGTATGAGCACAGGGGACATCATGTCGTCCTCGTACGGATGCTGGAACACGTACAGCGCTTGCCAAGGCGCGAGTTTGCTGCAGGGGGCTAGCGGAGGAATCACGTATCTATACAATGTAATGTTGGGGGACCCCTGATAGACTATATCAGTATTGAAAGAGAAGAGAAGAGAGCGCCTACCTGAGAAGACTGGAATGTCGGAGAAGCGTAGCTGAATGGGTCAGGTTTGCTCTAAATAACAAGATCAGTCCACGCCAAGCGTGCTTTAAACAAAAATCAAGTACCTGCTGATCCGCCTTCTTCTTTCCTTTGGCGCGGCGCGTCGTGTCGCTGTCCGTGGCTTGACGCTTTGTCGCCTTGGGGCGACGACTCAATTCCTGAGGTGGTCCTCGCAAAGCAGATTGGGCCCGAGCGACTTCGTCTTGTCTGAACGGGGTAACAAACACGACTCGTGCAGCTGCACGAGCCGCATTCTGGCGCAGGTTCTGATAGTAACGGCACGCGTCTTTAGCGTTAAAACTCGGTAGAGAAACCTCTTTTTTGTGAGATGTGGAGCCCTCCACGGAGGGATTATCATCAGCGGGGAGAGGAACTTGGGAGGACGCAGCAACGGCATTCTGGTTATAGGTACCAAGGCCATCAGCGCCATCTACGACACCTTCTGACTCGAAGAATCCATCGCAATCCGCATCGGATGAGGAGGTCTCTTGAGCGTCGGAAGGAGTGTCGGCATCCATTGTTGTCATTTGACCGGCGCCATTGTTGAGTGCAACGTCATGAACAATGAGCATAGTGGATGCGTCGCAATGGTTGATGAAAGAGAATAGAAAAGGGGAGACACGGGCAATTGACCGTAACAGCAGATGGTCAAAGGGCACCGTTGACGTGGAAAGGAAAGAGTAAATATAACCACGTGTCTGTAGATAGACGACAATGCACGGCGAGCCCGGATGTTGCCGGTGGCCATTGTCCACCCATTCGGGTAATTCAATGACAAACCCAAAGACCAGCACCGACAGTAGAGCCAGAAGACATCTATTCAAGAACACTTTAAATGTGTTTTCAAGGGAAAATATTACCTGCATTCTCGGTGATTGAGATCAGATTTTTATGTCGCCACACCTGGGAACAGGGATATCTACATCAGATGTGATGAGCCTCGCAAGTAAGAAGATAACGAACGCTTAGAGTCGGACGCGAGTATAGAATAAAAAAAGTACTCACGAATAAACTCATACTCATCATGCAAGCCAAGAGTATACTCGCACGTGAGTAGAGTAGAGTCTAGAGTCTATGGTGAGTCTAGAGTTTCAGTTTGGGGCCACGAATACTCGATAGACTCATACTCATAAATATTCGTGAATACTCATGAGTATTCTTATATTCGTGAGTATTCGTGAGTATTCAGCTCCTAATATATATTTTTTGAACAAAATGAACCCCGTGAGCATTGAACCCACGGAGCTCAGCCATTTCTGTGCATCAGCACAACAACGAGTATAACCACTGCGCCAAAAGGGCATATTCATTATACAATTTCAGTCCAGATCACACATAATTAGGTAAAATGCCATTAGCAAAAAAAAGGACAAAGGCCATGAAGGCCATACAAAATGTTGTGCTACAAACAAACCTGATGCGAGTACTGTTGCGAAGCGACGCATACGACGCATCAGGTGAAGAGTATGATACATCTAATATACAAAAAAACTACAAAATCGTCCACAAAAACGAATACTCTACAGTCCGTGAGGAAGAAGGGGTGCGCGCCCGAAAACTGTAACGTAACAGTCCACATAGTACTCAGCTAATCCGTACTCAACAGTCCGCATTTCCCGTTCTGACATCAGAGAGCCACAGATCAACTTGTGAGCGGCCTGTGAAGTTCCCGCCGGCATTGGTGGAACACGACACCAGCGTCGCATCACCCGGTACAAAGCAGCCAGGACAGACGCGCGTCCCGTAAACGTTGCTGCCGCCAGCCCCATCCGACCCCAGTCAATGCTCTCCGGGACGACTCGGCCGTTGAAAAGTGCACCGAGAATCTGCATCTGGCGGTCACCGAAAGACGAGGCATCCAAATTGTCGTAAGGCACTGCTTGCCCAAGCTCCGTGTCAGGTTGCGGATCGTTGAAGCCCTGATTTCCGCGATGGTATGGATCCTGTCTCAGAGTTTGACACGGGTCATGATGGTGATGTTGAGATTGACGATGATGACGATGATCTCTATGAAACGATTGAGCAGGTAGTTTTGGTTCGACGGCGCAAGCCTGCTTCTTCACCTCAGGATACTACTGATATGGATGCTACTGATATGGATATAACTTGATACACTTACGACCTACTTACTTTAATCTTCACTGTCTTTATGTTTGAATTTGCTTGCTGATACGTGAGTATACTCGAGTATACTCGGATCGTACTCGAGTACTCGAATACTCGAGACTCATGAAGTACTCTCGAGTAGAGTAGATATTCGAGTAGAGTCTCGAGTGAAGACTCGAGTCTTGAGTATTGGGTTTGAGGTAAGAGTTACTCATACGATGAGTCCGAATATACTCGAGTATGGACTCGTGTCCATCTCTACGAACGCTCCGTACACGATGCTTTTATTGCAGAATCAATGCGAATGCAACATTGTTGAGGTAAAGGACCGCTGGCTCTCCCTTTCCGTTCGCATTCAGTACACATGCGGCAAAGAAAGTCCGCTGTACGACGAGAGTAATCCATATTCAATTTATCCTTCGTCAAATTACCACCAAAACACCGTGACGTTGACGCAGCCGCATATCTGATATTCAACGACATATTGAGCCTAGGTAAGGCACTCAGGTTTCCCTGGGCAAGTTAAGCAATTGAGGTGATATTCTCAGAGATAGAACTCACCACAAGCAGCTTGTAGTTATATGATACTGTGGCCTGATTTTGAGAATACCAGTCGAAAGCGGCATCCCACAGCATTATAATACATCCATGTTAAGCCGGCTATTCCTATGCGAGTTGAAAAGACGTGAAGAAGATGTTGCGCAATGCCTGAGGCCTGAGGTATTGATCTTCGAAGCTGGGCCAGAATTCATGATGTCTATGTGTTGTCAGATGAGGCCCGCAACGTTGGTAGTCCATTGGCATCAGGCGGAAGGAAAGATGTAAACTGCCGGCGGCAAGCACCATTGGTTATTTTTCCCTTCCTCGCCGACGCCTCGCTATAACAAGAGACACATGATTATTTTCTGCCCTCTCAATCGCCAGTGGACATATACGACTCGTATTCCGGCCAGCAGCAACTGTGGACAGGACGACAAGCGCTGCATACAGCACGGACGACGGTAAAGGGTACGCGCCCAAGAGGCGTCGTATGGGTCTACGCGGCTAATGAACATGCATTCGCATTAATTGTCTACTAGACTACATGCGATGATCTTAAAGGACACACCTGGAGGTCTGATGCATTTTGGTTTATCAACCGAGAAAAAGCACTGAGGATGGGTGCGCATACAGACGGAACGCGCCAACAGCATTGCTCGGAGGGCGCTTTCGATATGCGGGTGTATCCTACGCGAGACAAACCCGCCTGCACGTTTAATTCACCAAGCGATGGTATGGATGCATTAACGACACGTTAGGCTCGTACCTACCCTCAAGCTGCTCGCAATTTCCTGTTTGTCTAAACTTGTTTAGGAATCTTAATTAGAGTCGGGTGCGCCGTCTTATACTTGCAGTCGTTCATGTTGTTAAAGTATACCCTGCGTTAACAGGTTTTTCACTTTCCACAGCTAGCATTGGACAGTTCGAGTACAAAGTTCAAACATTCACACGATTGTAGGGTCAACAATCCAGCTACCTAGACGTCATGTAGCTTCCGCTTATAACGAACGTGGTACTCTGCCTCTATCCTGCCTGGTTGAAATCGAAAGCGCAGACCTGCATAAACCCGACGTCAATTTCAGTCCGCAACTCGTCATACATCATAGCTCACTTCCGAAAATGTGGCTTCCCGTTCTGCTGTAGGTGCCTATATCCTCAAAGTTACGCCAGAAGCATTGTATCAGCATTGGCCCAATTGCACACTTGAACGATTGGGACTCTTAACCGGTTCTCCGAGAGCAACAGTCTAGATCAATGCGCTCAAGTCTCGTGACGGTTGACTGCAACGATTCAAGTCTCATCGGCGTGAGTTCTGCTGGTTCCAAAGTGAAGCATGCAATTATTGAGGCTTTTGGGATTAACTACCCTGATCCATCCACAGACAAATTCCATTGTGCGTCTGTGGCCAGACGGTTCAACCGGATCCGGTGGCCCTAGTAGTACAATGACCCTCCCATTGTCTTCCTGATAAGGCAACATCCAATTTCCTCGATCAGTGAACTCGTTCAACAATGGCATCACGCGCATTGCCATTCAACGCCTTGTGCTGATATATAGGCTTGCTCCCTCTCTTGGTCGCGCCAGACTCTCAGCCATCGCCCATCACATACTCTACGCATACTCTTCATCTCTCTACAATGGTCTCTCTAGGCGCCCTCGTTCACAATTTCATGAACAAAGAGCCGAGCTCGCCTTCACTTAAAAAGCGCAACGGCGCCATCTTTCCCGCCGACTTCAACGTCTTCTCGACTGCTGCCTGCGACGAAAAGGACACAGCGAGTACTTGGGAGTTTCATGCTCCTAGTCTTCCGGCGTCTCGACAGACCTGTGATGCGTCCATCGCGTCTCCGGCTCAGGAAACCGCCGCTAGATATCGGAAGAAGTTGACCATCATTGTGCCGCATCGCGAAGCGTCTTCATCGCGTATCAGCAACAACTCTCTCGCATCCAGCAAAGGTGCTACCCTTGTGGGCTCGGACAAATATTCGGAGTTCATCACGCTTTCTGAGGACAAAGGCCCGCAACTTAGGCACAACCCAGCCTGCAAACAAATTCTGGCCGATGCTGTGAGTTTATTGTTTCGTCCTTTGCGCTTTCTTCTTACCGGATACTTTCAGCGCGAAGAGACAATTTGCGAGATGATCAAGTGCGGCGCCTCGCAGAGGGAATCTCTCGTTTGTCCTCGGATCGGGTACAGAGACACCCTCCGTAATGCTCGCGGCCTCAAGCTGCACCTTGCTCTTCACGATATTGCCAACGAAGTCGATGGACTGTACGTTCTTGTATCGGCTTTCAGTTGTATCCGTGTTGATTCCTCCTCCAGTGCTTTTGATTGTCATGGATGCGAAACCCTTTTTGAAACCAAACAAGCTCGGAAAATGCACTACTGCCACAACCCACCTATGGATCTTGCTCCTCCTCCCGAAAGTCCCACAGTCGGTACGCCCGAATCTCCCTTGATCGCCTTCCGCCTCACTAATCTTTCTCACCAGCTATCTTCAAGCGACTCTTGTCCCCGTTCACCGCTAATTTCTCATAACTCACATACCTACTAATCCATCTAATTGTTTCTGCCCATCATTGTCTGTAGCCTTAGCTTTTCATATTCCATCCATTAATTGGTCCAATGTCTTGTATATTCCTCATCTAAACACAGCTTGTTCCATCCCTTGAACTTAAAAGAGCCTGATTTACTGCTGCCTGTCTCGCCGTAACCGTCTGTTCTTTGATTACACATGTGCCTTTCTACGGTTCCTTTCGTCCTGAGCCGCCGCCACACTCATTTCCGCGTAGTCAGTTTTTGAAAGAAGTGTGATGTATTGACAATGCTGGGCCAGAGACAGATGTATTTAACGACGACAACACACAATCTTCGAAGTTCGTGCCATCACAGTATCTTATTCGGTGACGTCCCGATAGGAAAAATGGAGTGGGTGAGATCCTCTGCACTCGTCAAGATTCAAGAAGCCATATCGACCAAGTTACAACAAATTCTTGGTCAACATTGTCAATTCTGATATTGTCATATTGTCGCCCTTCGTACACACAGAGTACTTCTATTCGAAAACCTTGGTCTGACCGAGATAATGTACGTTGTATTCAACATGTAAGTACACAGTTTTGTCATGAGAAACCTAACAACGACAGCGGAGATACATAGATATATACAGATGCCAATGACCATGAACGATAGGAAAGAAACACATTCCTACTGGGGAAGCTGCCCAGAAACTTTGGGATCAAACAAAAGAGGCCGCACAGTCTGCGCAAAGTGCAGCGCAAACGCAAACCTCTCCTCCGGCACCTTCCTCAAAACGAACGGACCAAGATCCAGCTCCCCAGGCAAAATCAGCGCACAGTACGGATTAATCCAGCGAACAAGGAGTACCATGGTGAGTTCCGGAGATTGAGGAAGCTGGAATTCGTACAGGGCATTGCAGGGTGCGAGTTCGCGACAAGGCGGGATGGGCAGCATGAAGAACCTATAATGAGCGAATGTGTCCGGCTCAGATGATGGAACCTAAATGAGACGATGAGTAACCACAAAGAGTGTCAAGGTGGAAGCTTACTTGAGGGGCGAGGAATGCTGGGGAGGCGTATCCAACTGGGTTGGATTCGACCTGAATAACAGAATCAGTGAAGGGATCCTGGAATCAAAAAAACTCACCTCTAGCGTCTCCTGCTTCTTTCCTTTGGCATGGCGCGTTGTACCATTGCCCGCCGCTTTACGCTTCGGTCGCGTTGCCTGTGTGCCACGAGTCGACCCTCGCTGTGCATCTCCGCTTCCTCTGGCTTGCGTTCCAGCAGCCTCATTTCTGCGATACTCCTGGTAGCGCTGGAATGCGCCCTTCAGTTCCGCGGCGGGTGAACGCGTCGGCTCCTGGGATATACTCGACGCGCTATTGTCACGCGACAAGGGTTTGGATGAAACGGAGGCGATGTGGGACGTTTGGGCTTCCGAATCAATGGGTGACGAATCCCGAGCACGCAGGTCAGCGGGCGACGCGGCATTAGGCGTCGACATTTTACCAGCGCCTTTGTTCGGTGTACGGTTGTTGTGAACGATGGGCATGGCGTCTATGTCGTGATTGTTGGGGAGAAAGTCGTTGAGACCTCAGACACGGATGATTGACCGTGGAGAGCAGATGATAGGTGGTGGAGGAAAGGCAAGAGTCAATTTACCTTGTGTATGTGGACCGACTACAATGGGCGATGAGCACGGAGGATGCCGGTGGTGTTTGTTTGCCAAATCGGGTAACTCGACGACAAAATGACTGTTGCGCACGGGTGGCAAATCCAAAGAGAACCTATGAGACAGATATCAGCTGGGGCATTAAAGAAATAATAGCTACCCACATTCTCCGCGATTGTCGTGGAGTTGATATTGCGCCACACTTGAAAATCGAAATGGTAATCTTCATCAGGAGTGTGACAGAGCTCCTGATTTGTCAAAATTTAGGATAAGCCACGTTATGCCGCATGTCGATGATGGCGGCCTGGAGAAGATGGTACGGGTAACATGACCGACCTTGTTGAGATGGTTGGACCGATGGCTCTACAATAACACATAATGTTTAGTGCACATACGGTACAGCGATGACCAGCCGCACAGTTCAAATATTCTAGAGGCAAGTTAGACTTCAAGTAAGTTCCCCTTTTCAAGTAAAGCGAATGAAGCACCTTTTATTGATGGCCAGGACAGGTCCGCAAGCGCAATCTCTCGGAAGACCTAATGTATCGATTAATTTCATGATAACGCTGCACTCATGTAGTAACCACTCCGTTACTAGATGATATCTGAACCGTATATTACATGGCACGACTGCGTCCGGAAGTCTGACCTTTCGTCAATACATTTCATACAAGAAGACTCGTGAGCTCACTGCAAATGACCTTTCTACACGAGCCCGAAACCGCCAGTCAAATACATTGTCTTATTCGGCGACGGCCTGATAGGAAACCTAGAGTGGGTGAGATCCTCTGCACGCTTCAGGAAGCCATATCAACCAAGTTTGAACAAGTTCTTGACATTGTGCACACTGCAATTAATACGGGAGTCAATGACTTATCGGTCAATAATTTCCTGGAAACCATTTCAGATACGGTCTGAGCGTGTCTAAATCACTGCCGAGGTTCCCATTACAACCGTTTCTTCCGGTATCGCTGGCGATTTCATTAAGACGATGTTCCCGCGCAAGTTCGGGTCACTTTGGTTGTCTGTGAAACGAAGCACAGCGTTATTTGGCTTTGATGCATTTGGCCACCAGAACATGGCTGAAACTGCGTGTTAGAGCACGTACAGAACGTGTCGGACAGATTAAGATACGTACTGTAGTAGAAGTCACTCTTTAATCCAATCATTCCTGGAGAGATGATATGGTGCTCAGCGAACTCCATGGCACCTGGGCGAGGTTCGGTGACGCAGAAGTTTTGGAGAAAGCTCTTGTCCGCAGGAATATACGGATTGCCGTCGTAATCGCATCGGTACTCGATGTCGAGCAGCTCGGGGCCTCCGCTGCCTTCACGGAAGAATGGTCTGTATCTTCTCGGCTGTATTCGCGTGATTAGACGCGTTGTAAGGTGAAGATTATCGTACTTTTTCTTTCCGCCATGGTGGTAACAAGCTTAAACGCTGAAAATCAAACATAAGGATAAATATGCAGTAATTAATTATCCAAATTGAAACTACCCCAGGATGCCTGTGACGTAGCCAAAGTCACACTTACATCCCGACGACGAGCTCGTCGCCGACGATGTTGACCACTTTAGCCCCGACGCCGACGATGGCGCACACGATGCTGCGCCTGCTACTACTCTCAGCATCCCCATTACTCGCCGCAGCGCGGAATACGTCCTGGCCGAACCCGCAGCCAGTCAGCAGCATTGGGCTCTCGGTATATATATTGGTTAACGAGAAAGGCGACTACTGACTCCAATTTCAGCCATTAGCAGTTACGCGTCCTGGAGGTACGATGGCCGTGCAATATAGCGGCACTTTGCTCAATATCGCCTAGACAAATGCCCGCCCTGCTTCAACTGTCTTCTGCCTGCGTTCACCTGTGGCCAATACGGCAGCTGCGACCCCTACGACGGCCAATGCAAATGCCCTCCTGGATGGGGCGGTATCGATTGTCTTATTCCTCGTATGCGACCACCATCCACTTGCCTATCAGCCGCCTAACCGATGACACAGAGTGCGACTCGCTCGCTGATGGTGATCAGAGACGGTTACGTGAAGACGGCAAAACGTGTGAATGCAAAGAAGGATGGGGTGGAATCAACTGTAATGGTACGCACAACAGAGGTCAACTCCTGGTCTCCAGGCTGACGCGGTATTGCAGTGTGCAAGACCGACAACGCCTGTATTGGATTCCCCCTAGCAGGCCAAATTGGCTCTCGGGATTCGGAAGAAATCGCGAACATGACTTGTTACGATGGCGGCGAAACTGTATTCAACAACCATCAGATGTGCGACGTTACAAGCAAGTGTATTCACATTTATCTCGGTTTCCATTAACCTGTCCGATAGACCGTAAGATTATCGACCAGCTTCCCGGACGACCTCCCCAGGTCACCTTCAGCTGCGAGAAGCAGGACAGTACTTGTTCTTTCCAGTTCTGGACGGCGCAGGTGGAATCGTTCTATTGCGCATTGGACACTTGCACTTCAGAAACCGTAGCCGGTTACGATACCAATACCACGACCTATGCATGTGAACACATCAAATGCAGTTGTGTGCCGGGTCGATTCATCTGCGGAGAGGATGGAAGCGTTGACATCACCGACTTTTTGAAGGAGGAAATTCGTGGGCCTGCTACCTTCAGCTGCAAGTCCGGCGCCGGTTGCAGGTTTGAAGAGCCCGCTATGAATGACTTGATCTTGACCATTTTCGGTGATCCTTTCATCTCCCTCCAGTGCGAGGGAGGCGAATGCTTGCATTACTCACAAGTTCCAGGCTATGTCGTGAGTTCAAACCATGTTTTCATTTCCTGGGTACTCATGCTCTTCAGCGTCCTGTCAAACCGGATAATACGCATTGGGTAGCCCTCAGCGCAGCGGGTGCGGGTCTCATTGTTATTTTGACCTCCGCCGTTCTCTGGTATGCCGGGCGCGCAGGCACTGGCGAATTCGGGCAGATTCGTCTGCCAGACAATGAAGCGAGCAAGCTTATGGCGGAACACGTCCCGGCATCCCTTCACTTTTCCTCCCTCACGTACACGCTAGGTTCCAAAACTATCCTCGACGATATCACTGGCTCCGTTAAACCGGGACAAGTGATGGCCATCATGGGTGCTTCTGGTGCGGGCAAGTCCACCTTACTTGACATCCTTGCGCGTAAGAACAAGCGCGGCACCGTCGGTGGTGTTACGCTTGTAAACGGGCGAGTGGTTGGGGACAGCGAGTTCAAGAGCGTTACTGGATTCGTCGACCAGGAAGATACTCTAATGAGTACGCTTACTGTGTACGAAACTGTTCTCTATAGCGCCTTGTTGAGGTTACCCAGAGATATGAGTTTCGAAGCCAAGAAGTTCAGGACCTTGGAGACTATGAATGAATTGGGCATTCTGAGAATCAAGGACATGAGGATTGGCGAAAGCGGTAAATACATTCAAACCTCTTACCTTTTTCTGGCTGACGGCTAGTTTAGGGCGCAGATCTATATCCGGAGGGGAGAAAAGACGGGTTTCGATCGCATGCGAACTGGTGACAAGTCCTTCAATTCTCTTCTTGGATGAACCTACAAGTGGTGAGTCTTCCGATACGTTCGTGTCGCTTCTTTATAGACGTTGTCAGGGCTGGACTCGTACAACGCGTTCAACGTTGTGGAGTGCTTAGTATCCTTGGCCCGAGATTACAATCGCACCGTCGTATTCACAATACACCAACCGCGGAGTAATATTGTGGCTCTATTCGATCAGCTCCTCGTTTTGGCGATGGGAAAACTTGTGTATGCTGGCGAATTTTCGAAGTGCCAAGGCCACTTCGCCGGTATTGGACGACCTTGTCCTCCCGGTTTCAACATTGCTGATTTCCTGAGTAAGTCTTGATTATGAAGCTGTCATCAGGTTCTAATGTCCTGCCGTTAATGCAGTCGATCTTACCATGAACGCGAGTCTGGTCAACGTATCGAGAGATGATTCTCCGGAGCTGGTATCTTCGTCGCCTGTAGAAGATGACACTAATTTGGCCGACGAGGAGCGCGCTCTGGCACGGCCTAGTGTGGCGGTCCCTTCGGCTGTCGCTCTTCCCTCCCCGACGTCTTCTTCGCGCACGCCTTCTATCAGTTCCACCACGGACTATATCAAACGGAAGACATCACAGCTCTTCGAAGCTGTCTCGGGGTCCACTACTGAGGGTAACGAGGTGATGGCTCCGAAGCTGACTGCACTCGTGAATGCATATGCTCAGAGCAGCATCGCGGGGGATATCAAGGCGGAGATTGATCAGATCCAGAGGGAGCAACAGGGAAGATTGAACGGGAATAATGTAGACGCGGGTAACGAACTTCCCGACGTGGCGTTCGAGACGTCTTTGCTGAGAGGACGGAAACGCGCCAGCTGGGCCACACAGTTCAGGATCCTGAGCGGCCGTGCATTCAAGAACCTTTACAGGGACCCGGCGCTTTTAGCTGCGCATTATTTGGCATCGATCGCTTTAGCTTGTGAGCTCTCAACTATTAGTAATTTCCTGGGGGGCCAGTTGTAACACGACCTTTATTTAGTGATTTGTGGCTTGTTCTTCCACAACGTCACGTAAGTCACATTCCGACTCGACCGTGTATATCGCCGTTCTAATCGTCGGTCTAGAAATGACATAGCAGGGTTCCAAAACCGACTGGGTATGCAGTGCATCAAATGATGTCGGTATTGAATTACTGACTGCATGCTCAACAGGATTGTTCTTCTTTACGCTTTCGCTATTCGGATTCTCGTGTCTGTCAAGCTTGGGTTTGTTCGCCAATGAACGTATTCTGTTTATGCGAGAAAGGTGGGCGCGTTGTGACAGCATATGATGAGGTGAGGTATTGATATGTATGTGTTAGATCGAACGGATATTACTCCGCCTTCACGTACTTCTCCAGCAAGGTCAATAGGGTTTCCAATTCTTGCGACAGTTGACATAATCAGTCGTCTATAGGTCCTGTTTGATATATTGCCACTGCGGGTGGTGCCACCACTCATGTTCGGAGGGATCGTTTATGGTCTCGCCGGACTCGTTCCCACTGTTGCTGCGTTCTGGAAATTCATCTTGACACTCGTCCTGTTCAACTTGACAACCGCCAGCGTGGTATTACTTCTTTCGATCGCATTCTCAAACATTAGTGTGGCGAGCTTGGTCGGGACACTCGTAATGCTGTTCAAGTACGCCACTTCCCACGTTCTTTCTATGACTCGATACTCATTCATTTCGCTTACGCCAGTTTACTCTTCGCTGGTCTGTTGATCAGTCGGGAGACGATACTGCCGGGTTTTCAGTTCCTCTATATTATATCATTCTTCCATGCCGCTTTCGAAGCCCTGGCTGTGAATGAACTCCGCTACCTTTCGCTTAAAGAAGTCAAGGTCAGTTGCAGGTCTTTGTCAGCGAACATTGTCCTGACTGTTTTGGCTCTAGTACGGAGTGGAGCTAGATGTACCTGCTGCCACGATTCTATCTGTTTTCGGCCTCCACGCCCAGGCGTTTTGGTGGCCAAACATCGCCTCGCTGGGGATTTTCTTTGTGACCTTTATTGTCGCAAGTTACACCGTTCTTCATTTCTATGTGAAGGAGAAGCGGTGATTTGGACAAGTGTTTAATTTCGTACGTACAGAAACTGTATTTTCTATTTATCTTCGCGGATAGTATAGCTGTTGCATAGAGTACTCCACCGTCTTATGAAAGTCTTAACTACTAGCAATAGATGTACATGATACACGTAGAATTGGAGCAACGTCTAAGGGTGTGTTGGGGTCCTACTATCAGACAAGAGTAGTTTGTTTCCACCGAGGCTTCCATGCAGGTGGATCAGAACTGTCACTGGGGTATAGTTACGCCCTTCTAGCTGGAGATTTGCAGTCATGCCAGGCACGCGATGCTTGATGTGCCACCCACGTCATGGGCAGACTATCCTTGGATGGGCTGTCGAGGTGGTCGAGAATCATGGAACCGTAGAAGTCAATCGGGAACCAATGGGAGGGAGTGTTGATGATGTTGGGAATATGGTTGGGAAACCTTGTCGCGAGCGTTCGAGTTCTGGACGAGAAACGTGCGACATAAAGTCCAGTGTGGCGCATATCAGGGAGATGGAGATCAGTCCAGATAATGGACCAGTTTCTCCGAGGTTGTTCTGATTGCGGGGATCGCTCGGTGTGTACGGCGATATTGCTAGCTGATGGGAGGAGCGTGTGTCTTGTAGAGATGATTCGCGCGCCAAGTGGTTACTTGAGAATGAAGGTGTCTATATGGGGCAGCAGATTATGGGGAATCAAAAACGACGCGTCTACCGCCTCGACGGGGTGCTCGGACGCGCTCGCAAGTATATCAATATAAATATTAAACGCGCGCTTGGTCATTCGGTAAAGCCGATACTTCCGACGTCGGGTATAGGAGTCGAGTCATATCGATCTCTTTGCTTATATTCCACCACAAAGGTCGCGTCCGTATTCTTAGTCTAACGCGGTGAGCGGGAGATTCCATCGCCCAAAGATTGCATTGTGCTAACAGACCTGTCCAGTGATCGAAAAATGACCGACAGTCTGAACGGATCGGCGCGTACTAGCGTCAAAGCGCTGCCCAACGCGTTCTACAATGATTTTCTCAGCGCCGATGCTAAAAGCCGCAAGCCTAGCCCCAGTCAGTCGCGGCTTCCTCCTCCTCCTCCTCCTTAGCACCACTGACACTCACTATCAGTCCGCAGTTTATTCCCACTAGAAGCCACCCCAGGCGTACTCTCGCTCCTAGCTGGGAAACCCAACCCAACCACGTTCCCGTTCACATCGCTCAGCTTCACTGCGCGCTCGCCCATTGATGAGCAGCAGCAGGTGGAGGTGACGGTGAGCCAGGCGGCGCTGGCGCAGGGGCTGCAGTACGGCGAGACGGGGGGTATTCCGGAGTTGAGGGCGTGGATCGATGAGCTGCAGGTGCGCGTGCATGGGAGGCGGCAGGGGGAGGGGTGGCGCACGACTGTTGGATCGGGATCGCAGGATTTGATTTGTAAAGTGAGTACGTGCGATTGGCAGGGGAGGGAGTGTGGCTGATGATGCACGTTTATGTAGGCCGTGACCGCGCTGGTCAATCGCGGTGACCCGATTTTGGTGGAGTCTCCGGTTTACGCGTACGCGATCCCTTTTTTTCTTTTCTTTGGAGCTTTGTCTAATGTACGTTTCACTCGACTGCAGGGGTGTTATTCCCATGTTCCAAAGCCTCGAGTGTGATCAGATCGGTGCGTACGCTGTGTTGCATTCCCCGGTCGTGCTGATTCTTGCTGGAGATTAGAGGTGGAGACTGATTCACATGGTATCATGTCGAGTTCCTTGAGGTCGATTCTGGAAAACTGGCCCAAGGACAAGATTAAACCAAGAGTGCTATACACGGTTCCTGTACGTATGCGTCTATAGTGAGTGGGTGGATTTCGCTGATACAGGCAGTACGGATGTAACCCGACCGGGATGACTGCCACACTGGAACGGCGTAAAGAAGTGCTCCAGCTGGCGCGCGAATACAATTTCTTGATCCTGGAAGGTGCGGTTTTCCGGGTGTTTAATTTGCTGTTACTGCTGCCTGTTTACTCTGGCCAAGATGATCCTTATTACTTTTTGTACTACGGGACTGGACCCAGATATCCGTCGTATTTTACGCTCGAGCTCGAGGAGGAAGAGGTTGGACGGGTGATTCGGTTCGACAGCATGTCAAAGGTGCTTTCGGCCGGTATCCGGATTGGCTACGCGTCGGGACCAGAGGCGATTATCCTTGCGATGGATCGACACGTACGTACCCCGCGAAACAATGTCATAATGGCTGATGTGTGGCGTGTGTCGTGTAGACGGCTACTGCGAATCTACAGCCCGCTTCTCTGACGCAAGTGATTATTTTGTCGTTGCTGAACTCTTGGGGATATGACAAGTTTCTTGCGCACACGGAATATGTGGCAGACTTCTATCGACGGAAGCGAGATACATTTGAAGGGGCTATGCATAGATATCTTACAGGACTCGCTGAATGGGTGTCTCCAGAAGCCGGGATGTTCTTTTGGTACGTTCCGTTGTGTTGGACCCAAGGAAGGGGATGCTTAATGAGAGTAGGTTCAAGCTGCTAGTGGGACCGCCGGGTGAGGAAGACTCGGAAAGCGTGATCCGAAGCAGGGCATTTGAGAAGGGGGTGATTGCGTTGCCGGGGATGGCGTTCCATCCGAATGGCAGAAAGACGGGATATGTGCGGGCGTCGTTTAGTACGGTGGAGGACGCGGATATAGAAGAGGCGGTGAGGCGGCTGCGCGACGCGATACTAGATGCCCGGGGTGCGTGATACCCAGGGGGGAGGATGAATAATATCACGTGGTGCATCGAGATGTATATAAAGGAGAGAAAGCGGCTAGTGATCTCCACACCAACAATCTTGCTGAGCTCACGGTAAGCAGAGTGTGGACGATAGAGTTGGGCTAATCGAGTGGATGCCCGTAGATGGCAATGGCAGCCCAGATGATGATGATGCCCGTGAATATGTGCTACGCGGTCAAGTGTGAGAAATGCCAGAAGACGACGTGGAAGGTGAGCCGGATGTGGATGTGTTTTACGTGCGATGATTTGACGGCGGATTGTAGGGGTGCGGACAGCATGTTGAAAGTGTAGCGTGATCCCTGCGCCCGCGTGATTCCATGTTCTGATATCTTCCAGGTGATGAAGGACGTCAAAGACGAGGACCAATGCAAATGCGAGAGGGAGGCAGCGAGCTGCGTGACTGGGTAGTCGTAGTATCCCGATTAGTACATGTCCCGATATGGACAGTAGGGGGTAGCAGGGGTCCAGGCCGGCGGGGAAATGAAAGTTATTTGTGCCGCGCATCCTGATCTCTTACCGTCACGCTGCACCCTTTCATGAAGGACCTTGTCCCGCGATGCCGAGCAAAGCGCCCAGTGGACCCGCTCGCCCACCAAAAGTCGTCACGACAAACCACGTCGTCCTCGAGCGCGGCCGGGTCAATCAGTACTTGATCATGGTCAAAATCGGCCAAGGCAAGAATGGCACCGTCTACCGCGCAACAGAAATCACTCCTGCAGGCGTAGAGCGCACAGTCGCCATCAAGGCTCTTAAGCGCGAGTCGCCAGAAGGAAAGAATAAGCGCAAGTACAACCAGCTCCGCCGCCAAGCGCTGCCTCGCCCGACTAACCATACCTCGGTCGGCGATCTGCTGCATTCGGAGGAAACGAAGATTCTGCGCGAAATAGCCATCATGAAGAAGCTGCATCATCCGTCTATCGTGCAGCTTTACGAGGTACTCGACGACCGCCTGGTCCGGACCATATGGATGGGTGCGTATCACCAGTTTCATTAAATTAACGCTAAGTTATGCTGCTAGTTATGGAGTTTTGCGAAGGCGGCGAGGTAGAATGGCACGACGGCCACGGCAATCCCATCCAGGACCTAGCACAGACGCGCCGCATCCTGCGCGACGCCATCCAAGGCCTGGAATATTGTATGTTTTCCTGCACGCGGTCTACGCACCCCCCACTAATTTATCACTGCAGTACACACCCAGGGCATCATCCACCGCGACATCAAGCCCGCCAATCTCCTCTGGACAAAAGATCGTGCGCATGTCAAGATTGCCGACTTTGGCACCGCCCACTTCTCCTATGCGCAACGCCTGTCCTACCTCGGCGTGAGCACCCCCTCGGAGGATCCCGAAGATCCCTTTCTCCTCGACGACACCAATCTTGCAATAAAAGCCGGCACCCCCATGTTCATGGCCCCGAGGTCGTCTACGACTCTGTGGTAGACGACGAAGAAACCCGCCGGCCACCCCAGCCTATCACAAAAGCCATCGACGTCTGGGCCCTTGGCGTCACACTCTACTGCTTGCTCTTTGGTGAAGTTCCGTTTCACGCTAGCGAAAGCGGCGTAGCAGGCGAATTTCAGGTTTACCGTCTCATCCTCAAGGGCCAGTGGGATGTCAAGGATTACATGGGTCGCGACAAGATTCCCACCGGCGGACGACATCCGACAGACGAGAGCTCCGAAGGTGGCATTGTCATGCACCTCCTGCAACATCTGCTCGAGGGCGACGTCAACTCGCGCATCACCCTCAGCGAAGTTCGCGTACGTCTGTCTCTTTTCTTGTGGACCGCACTGACCTTTTTGTAGAGCAACCCATGGTTCTTGCATGATCTTCCCAATCCAGCGACATGGCTTCAAGATACAGCCAACGATCAGATCCTGGTTTCTCCCCAGGAAACCTCTGTGGCCATGAAGGGCGTGGATTTCGATCTGCCCACCAGCGATGGCAAGATGAGTCGAATCAGGCGCCTTGCGCACAACATTACCGCTGTGTTTGGGATTGGTGCTCCGCGAGGGACGACGTCGCCAAACATCCCTACCCCCGGCCCATCTCGGTTAGGTAGGAATCGCACCGTTGCTGATTTGGCCCGTCGAAAGGAAAAGGGAAAGGGAAAAGGCGCTGACAGGTCTCTCTCGCGCCTTCGCAATTCCGCTAGTATCAGCCGACGCTCCTCGCAAAAGTCCCGCAAGGAAAAGGAAGTCGTCGAGCCTGAGACGCCACCACCGTCCTCTGGCGGTCTCATCTCGTTCATGTTCTTTGGCCGCGGCGGATCCAAAAGCGTGCTTACTCCCAAAGCCTCGTCATCTGATGATGGCGATGCCCCACTGCCTGCCATCAACAAGTCGCGGTACAATACGGCCGGCCCCAGTTACAACAAGTCACGAGGCGGCGCCGCTGCGCGCGCTAGTGCCGAGGTGTTGGGCGGGCATACTGCCGCGCTGACGAACAGCCGGCGCGTGTCGAGCTGGGGCGATCATCCGACGGAGCTCAAGAACACGAGTTTTGACGACGACGAGGACATGGGTGGTGCGTTGCAGTTTGGGCGCCCGTCTTTAGGGAGCGACGATGACAGTCTGGACAGTATATCGCCAGGGCGCAGCCTTGTCCGCGAGTTTGCTGCCCCGCGGGCGGGCGTCAGCTTTCAGAGCGAGCTGCACTCGCTGGCTGGCGAGTCTGACTATGGCGTTGTCGCTGCACCCCCGGATGATCCTACTGCATCAGTGATGTCCACGCAGTATTCGGACAATAGTGACGACGACGACGATGAATCTGGCATAATATCGACTTCTCGCGGCGTTGAGCCGACTCACCAGCCCCGCATCAGAGCTTGCATCCGCCATTTCTTCCACCATTTTCTTTTGTATCTCATTTGTACCGTACGCCCACACTCCACCCAGATACCGATGTACTCTCCCACTCTGTCTCCACTATTTACTTTCACGCCTTGTAGACTCACGACTGTTGACATTATAGAGTATCTCCGATAGTTTATCTCCTAGACGACGACGAATGTCCACATTGTACACCAGACACACATACTGGCAGAATCTGTGCTCCTGCTGGCACCATGGTATTCGTAGTGAAGTTTCATTAAGGCCAGCCGCCAAACTGATCAATTGTAACCAGTGTTGGAATTGCCTGCCTTCCTACAAAACAACTATGCAGGCAGGTGGGTGAAAGGGAGAATCATGTGCAGTCACTACTATAATCATGCTTGTGTCAACTATGCAATGTTAGGCTAACATGATGTATTGAAGTGAACCTCAGGAGGGCAACAGGTGTGCAGTTGGGCCTCTCTGCTTTCTACTGACACAAATTCAGATAATCCGTTCTGGAGGAAACAATCGATCGGGAGAAAGCCGCCCAAGTCTAAATCGGGCAGCCACGTCACATTAGGCGGGCAGCGTGACATGTGTTACGCGTGCGCTTCTCTTCCTTCCACCACGACGTAACGGGACTACTATTGCCTAGACGTCCATAACGCCTTTACTCCTCGACCTGGATACACGTCTTGACCAATTATAACGCCATAATCATGTAAGTTGCCTGTCTTGCCTTCCACAGCAGCAGTGTTCCAGGTATCATCATATCGGCTTTCACAACATGGTCGACTTCGTGGCGCGTTGACTCCTGCTCGCCTAAGTCAAAACATCGTGGATTATCCTTTTGAGTGGTACGCCGCCTTTTAGCTATGTCAACGTAGCACCAGCGCGTCAATCTGAAGTCTGATGAGGCTAATGACAATGATCCCAAGCCCCTTCACGCCAGCCAGATTCACACCCACTATCGACAACATTCTTGGATGGTCACCACGTCCAAGGCCTACCCGTACTTAATTACCGCTATTCAGGCGCGCCGTGCGAGTATCCTCTATGCCGCCTTTACCATCAGTCATCCAGGCTAGTTGACGGGATCATCGCTTACCAAAATAGTCTTACAATGGCCCGATGTGATATTAGGACCGTCTTTTGGTTGCTCTGGAGCGATCCTACACGTACAGATCCACTTTCATCTAACTCTCCGAAAACAACCCCCTCCACACCTGGTCGCCGTGCTCTGATTTACCGAACCCACACGCCCAGATACCCAACATTTCCGATATCCAACTCTAGAACTCCCGCGATATGCACTACCGTGATCCTCTCTCAAACGACCATCTGGTCTCGTTATGGAAGAGCAGCAGAGCCCGCGGGACGTGCTCTTCAATTGGAAGACCATCCTGGAGCGCGTTGATAAAGGCGCTGAGCTTCTGTCGGAGCTCTCACTTGGGTTTTGCAGATCGGATACAGTGACGTAGGCAGGTGGAGTCTTCCGGACAGCCAGGAAATTATCTTGATGCAGGCGCCCGTAATCTTTGCTGTTCTGTCAATACATGATCATTGCACGCGGCACGATCGATACAGCTTCATTTTCAGGTGATGAACTGGGCCGAAGCGATGGATGTTGATACCACAGCAAGACGACGAATGATCCTTTGGCTGGTAAGCAGTTCTCTTTATGATCCTGTCAGTGTTTCTCCGTTTAACGTATTCTTCTTAGGCAATGACCGTTGTGACCTTGATTTATCTGTACCACTGTTACCGTTTCACTCTCGTCTTTCTTACGATTATCGGTCTCCTCTTATTCACCTGCAGCGCACACAAGGATAATAATGTATGTATTCTTTCACGCGTACTGAACAATTCTCAACACGTTACTTGTTCTCGCTGCCGATGAACTCAAAGCCGGACCGTGACAGGGTAAGTATTGGTATCGGCAGTGCTTCGATAAGTCCATTGACATTCTCTATTGTACGGCGTCTCAACAAGACTATAAAAATGTGCTACGCTTGAGAGAATCCAAACGAATGAAAATAGTTTACATATATTAGAGCACCTATTCAAGAAATGTCGGTCGCTATAGCTGAAGTATGTTTTTTTGACGTACTAGCAAGCTCTTCAAGCCCCAGTCGGCAGCTGCAGGGCACAGACAATGTTCTGGAACTCTTGGATAACCATTACAGGGCAGTCCTTGCCGCAAACGTCCTTATCAATATCAAGGACTCTTTGAGCCACCTCACACATGCAGGCCGGGGTCCTATTGCATAGACTTTAGCATTGCTTGAAAAGTCTTCAAAACCAACCAACGTACAGATTGGCTATGTTAACACCACACCCAAGGATGGTGGCAGTAGTGCCGTCCTGTACAAGCTGGGCGTAGCATTTTCCCAGGCAGCGGAAATCAATTGGAACATTGATCTGTCGAGGACGGAACGATGAGGCCTCGGTGACGACAGAAAAGGCGACAAAGAGGAGGAGGCTTTGGAACACTTTCTGCATTGGTGTGGACTGTGGATGCACTGTTCTGAGGGCCAGACACGGTGTCTCTTATAGTGATTTCAGGCTGATACAGGCAACCAAGCTGTCAGTGAAGCCTAGCGAGCGGAAGCGCTTGAGTGGAGTGTATGTTGGGCTAGAAGTGCGTCCTCAGAGAGACGTGACAGCACTCACAGGAAGAAAGTCGGGTGTCCGCTTAGTGCGGTTGGACTAGCACTAGGGATATCGGAACGAAGAGAAAGAATGATGAACAGAAACAGCCTACTATCCAAGAGTCACGTCGTCCTTGAATATAGCTGCCAAATCAACATCCATCGTTTCGCTTGAACAGTGGCGATGGTCATCAGCCTTCAGTGGCGATGGTCATCAGCCTTCACTGGCAGATGAAGCTGTATCAACTGCATCACCGACCAACCTCTTCCGCGTGCAATGAGATACGCCCACTTTCAACAGGACAGCAAAAAATTATGGGTGCATGGATCGAGATAAGTAGTCTCCTGACTGTCAGAAAGACTAGTATAGCTACGCAATTCACCCAAGCTATGTGATTATGGCGTTGAACGTAGCACAACTACACAATCGAGCGTCCTGCCATCATCATCCCATCGCGTCTGAGGGCGTGGGCGGTTCGCGACGTTGTGGTGGGAGGAACCTAACGTGACGGGAGCTTCTCGATTTAGACGTGGGCGGCTTTCTTCCATCCTGTCTAGCATGACACCGCAGATCAGAGTGGCATCGGTATCGCTCGCCAGGGAAGCAACTTTGTTTCAAAAGCCGTCAAGTCACTTTTGCAGGCATTCATTCTTGAATTTAGGATACAACTCACGAACGGTATGTGCGGAAAGTACTACTCGCCTCCATGGCTCCAAATCGAGCTGCTTATTCTCAACATATACTTCCTGCGCAGAACCGTCATAACCTTGATCTTTCTGTACCATCGGTTACCGCTACCATTTCGCTCCCATCTTTCTACGATCATGGATCTCTTTTTGTTCACCTGTAGTGCACATGATATGTTCTCGATGCCGATGCTGATACTTAATTCAAAGTGTGGGGCGCGTTTTAGGATGCCGTGCAACACAGTTTCTTCTTCTTTTAAATCGGACGGGGAAATGAGGTATTTCGGCGACCATGATTCGACTGGAATCTCTCGGCGTGCTGGTGATTGAGGCAGTCCTTGAAAAGATGAACTCAAAGGCCACTCGGACCGTGACTGAGCTCACAGTGCTTCGATAAGTCTAATGGCCTTCTTTGTTGTACAGCGTCTCGACAAGATTACAAAAGATGTGCTTGCGCTCGCCGCTCGAGAGAAAACACAATGTACATACTAAAGCACCTATCTAACAAAGGTCGGTCAGTTATAGCTGCGGTATGTACGGTGACGTACTAGCAAGCTCGTCTTCAAGAGCCAGTCGGCAGGGCACAGAAAAAGTCCTGGATCGCTTGAATGTCCTCTACAGGGCACTTCTCGCCACATACGGCCCCTTTATCAACTTGAAGGACTGTTTGAGCCACATGACACGCGCAGGCTGGGGTCCTGTTGCATAAATCTTAACACTGTCCGCGAAATCTTCAAAACTAAACGTACCAATCAGATAGTCCACGAATGCACGGGCCGCCGATGCTGGCAATAATGCTGTCCTCTACAAGCTGGGCGTAGCACTCGTATAGGCAGCTGGGATCCTTTGGGAGATCGATCGGTCGAGGAAGGAGAGATGAGGCCTCAGTGAGGACTGAAAAGGCGACAAGGAGGAATAGGCGTTGGAAGACTTTCTGCATTGTTGTAGGAGTGGGTTGTTGAGGCACTGTTCTGAGGGACAGATGATTCGTCGAGTCTTAGAGCGATTCGTTAATACAAGCAACCAAGCTGTCAGTGAAGACCCAGCGAGGGAAAATGGGTTGAAGCGGAGTGCCATGTTCCGTGCCAGAAGTGCGAGACATGACAGCACTAATTATAACAAAGAAGAGCTCAAGTAGGCCGTCGGCGGAAGGAATGATGTGCGGTTGGGCTAGAACTACTCATACTCGAGGAGAATAAACAGCTCGATTTGAGGCCGTGGAGGCGAGTAAGTAGTACGCGCATTTACTATTCGTGAGGTCACTGTATCCTAGAACCAGGATCAGGTACTTGACACTGGAGAAAGCAGGAGTCGCCATTTACATGACGACACTCGTGAATTCTCATCTAGAGGTCTATGATCTTTCACCCTATCGAAGGGAGGAAGCGCCGCGGATTTCCGCATGGCAAGACTAGCATGTCGACGATCCCCGAGCCGGGGATCGTCGCTGACAATAAGGATGAAGCACGTCGGGACTAGCAGACAATCGGGAATGCTAACAATTATTTTATCTGACGTGAGAACGTTGAACGCTCAACGCCGCGCAGTATAGATTCAGGAGAGGTTAGGAGAAGGCTGTAATCTTTTGCATCAACACAATAGAACCCTGAAAGTTGCCAGTTCAAAGAGCGTTCACGAAACAAGCCACATAAAATCCACCTGTACATTCGACGATGCGTATGGTGCCGATGTACTTAGTAGTCAATGGGGAGGTCGTCAGCTGCAAAGGTCGCCGTGTTCCAAGACAGACTCGGACCCATCGAGTGACAAATCTACAGGCCTTGAAAACGGTCCCACACGCCCGGCCACGTACTAGAGTTCTTGACAGTTGTCCATCCACACGCGTCCTTCTGTATGCCCACCCGTACGCCACGTAGAGGACGTGCCGTGCAGATGGCAGGAGTAAAGCCTGATAGGGTGTAGTCTTTGCTCACCATTACAAAAACTATGGAGACAGTCCTAGGAGTCGACAGCATTGTACTCTTGGATTTCTGTACGTCTGCATGAATATCCATTTCCAGCGTCGATAATGGAAAATTCAAAATGAGGGTGAGTGTGGAAGGAAAGCGTGACTGTGACATGACTAATTGCATGATATTTTTAGCGCCACACACAGTACGCATTCTTAACGCTTCGCTTCCATGTCGTATGTGGTGCGACCCACTATCCACAAACATTTCCTTGGTATCGAGAAGAGCAGGGCGCCAGTTCATCTGCGATCTCATGTGGACATTTCACCTTCACAAGGGCAGAGCGTTGAGTGCCTATTCACTGCCAAAAGACATAGAGAAATATTTCGCATCGATAATAAGTAAAGCATAAAGAGAGAGTCAACGAGGGTCGGTATGTATGCGATATAATAACAACAGCGAGGATAGAGAGAGAGAGAGAGAGAGAAGTGTCAGTCGAGGGAGCGCGTGGTATCATCGTACTAAAAACGAATGTATCGTAAATCCATCATAAGTATACCACAGTAAAACGAAAGGCCATGAACAAAATAGAATCGAGCATTATCTACATAACTTACGCATATTATACTGCATTGTCATAACGGTCATCACGTCTCACGTCGGCCACCCCCGTGCCGCCCTGGCTGCGCCGCCACCCACGCGCCCTAAAAAGTTCCACACCGTCGCCGTCCCGTCTGGCGGCATAAACCCCTCCCCTGCTGCCTGTATCGTGTTAAAGCTGCTCCACGCAGCGCGGTCGTAATACGTCGCGCTTCCCGGAGCAGTAGGGTGGCCGCCTAGATATGGGCCCAATGCCAGAAACACGAGCGCGGACGCGCCGACAACGATCGCAGTGTGTGCGACGATTCCCGACGCGGGTATCCCGCCTTCTCCTCCCGCGCCATACACATACGTGTTGTATATGTTGTAGAAACGCCCTCGTCGGCGCTTGCCCTTGTCGTCCTTGGGCGGTGGTCGCTCGCCCGACTTGGCAATTATTTTGTCGATGACGCCACACTCAACGCCGAGCTCCTCCTTGATCGCCTTCCAGTCCGCGAGCGTTTCGGGCGAAATACCCCCCCGCACGGCGTCGAGAGGGAGTTTCACACCCGCATGCCATTTCTTGATCGTGTCGGCGGCAACCTGCCAGTCGTGTTCTTCGGTGATCTGGGTGTACGCCGGTGGCTGGTCCTCAATCGTCTGCTTCGATGACGACGCAACAATCTCGGACTCTTCCTCTTCTTCCTTGACCTCGACCACTTCTACCGGGTCCGTCTGAATCTCCATTTCTGCAGTCTCGCGCTGAGGCGGAGGAAGGGTGATATAGACAGGTTCCGCTACCGGTTCAGGTTCCGTTTGTATGCTGAAGGAAGACACCTTTGGTGGTGGTGGCGGAGGTGTAGTTTGGGCAGCGCTCGACTTTAGGAATAGCGCAGGTTCATACTGCACAGAGCTGTCGCTGTACTCCTTGAGTTCCTCGTGCGTAGTGATAGTCTCCACCCTATTTGCCCGACTAGCCACTTTCTGAATAATCGTCAGCAAGGACATGGTGAGATATGAATGCACATACTCTTTTGCGCGTAATGATTGTTTGAACGAAAGACTCGCCATCGCTCCCATCCTCCACCGTCGTCTCCTCTTCTTCTTCCGTTGGAGCAGCCTCCTCCTCCTCGTCACCACCCCAGCCATCCTTCATGCGATTAGCCAGCTCCGCCCCCAGAGTCTTGCTCATTGTGTTTGCGCGACTTGACGTGCCGCTGCTCGACCCGCCTTGTGCCACAGTAAGGTTGTTTCGAAGTTCGTCCATGTCGAAGCGCATGCGGTCGATAGTTTCTTTGAGCAGTAGATTTTCCTGCTTCTGCTCATCGAGCTGTGCTTGGACCTGCTGTGCAACTTCCAACTCGGCTTCGAGATGTGCGATACGCGCTTCGTACGCCTCGCTTGCAAGTTTGTATTTATCACTCTCGACGTCTTGAGTGTACTGGTTCTCCCTGAGTGTACGAATTTGCTCGTCGCGTTGACGCAAATCGGCTCTATATGATTCCGAATTGGCTTGGGGAGATGGTCAGATTACGTCGTACGAAATGCTGCTGTGACTTACTGCATTGCTCTTGGTAAGATTTCTGTAATGAGGCATAGTTACTCCGCGCGTTTTCAAGCGCTTTCGTGGTTTTGGCAATCTCCGCTTCTAATGAGCTTATAAGAGTCGTATTGGCGCGCTAAAACGATGTCAGAAGGGCAAGAGACTGAGATTAATCAACAAACCTCTTTATTTCGAAGGTCTTTTTCGTCTCGTTTACTGGCGCTGAGCTCGCTGGACAACTCGTCCAACTTGATCTGATAGTTTTCAACCTCGTTTTCGTGCTCCTCGATCCTACGCCGAAGAAGGCGGTCCGACTCTGCTGCTCGCTGGGAAAGTTCTTGGTTGACCTTTTGCAAGGCCTCGAGCCGTTCAGACTGTTCCATGGACACTGTTGAGCTCGCCACTGACCGGTCCATGACCAGACCAAGTGCGTCATCGTCGTCTTCACTATCAGAGTCGGTTGAGCGGGGCATGGCAAGGGTCGACACCGATTTAATGAATTCCTGATCGTCACGCTCGCCGCGATAATCGTAGGAGGCGGTAGAGTCGTGACTATCATCGGGTGATGAGTAGTCATGATCATCATAGGGGCTCGAGCGTTTAGGTGTCTTCTGGTGACGTTGACTGGCGCGAGAAGCTGGACGCGAAGAGTGGCGAAAGGGAGGGGATGCAAGAGAGGTATGGAGATCAGGTGACATGCTGCCAGTCGTCGGGGAGGTGGGATTGGAGGGGTCTCGGCTACGTGTACGAGATAGGGAACGGCCAAACGCGCCAGACTAGGCACTGATCAGTAAAGAGCAACAAAGCCGAATATGCGGAATACCCACCTCCGAGTCACTACGGTTGCCAGCATCGCTCTTCCGACGACTGGGTGGCGCTGGCCGACTCGCCCAGCTCGACGGCGCATTATTCCCAAGTGGTGTTGAGCGTTGCCTGCGGTGGGTATCAAATACAGAGTTCTTGGGTGTCTGTGGTGGTCCTCTCGACGACGGCCGACTACCGCTATGCTGGTACGACGTGCCCTCCGAGTCCGTGCTCGATGAGCGCGGCCGGAATTCGAGCTCATCGCGATCACTGTTACGCCCTCGCAATTCCATATCGTGTTCCAGCTCCGGGCTATCTGTCGGCGAGCTCTTGGTCAATGCCGCGAGCAGTCCGACTAAAGACGCGGGCGTGACGAGCAATCCCGGCTGTTGCTCTGCAAAGTTTCGTAGTTGGGCCAGGTCGCTGTCGGAGAGTATTTCGCGGCCGTCGTGCATGTCCGTCAAAGCGCGAAATATCTCGGGGAGCACCTCGACGGGCACGCAGTCGTCGCCGTCCGCATTGCTCGTCACAGACGGGTGTTCGCTAAATACGGTTTCGAGATTTTCTTGTATGTCTGCTATAGAATCGCGGTTTCGCCCATGGGTTTCCTACAAGAATGTCAACAAATCTGTACAGAAAAGTCAAGTAAACGCACCATTGTATTAGGGAAAGGTGGCGGTCAAGTGTTAAGATATGTTGGAAATAACATAGACTTTGAAACTGTAGGTGGCCAAGAATGAAACGTTGGCCTTGTTTGCGTATTCCCATTGTTGATCACGCGACATCGGGAGTACAAAGCGGTGACGTCACCAATGTTCCGTGTCGGCCCGAGTGCCGAAAGTTGACCAGCGATCGGATAATATAGTGAGGGATGTATGCACGCGCATATTGGGGACACACGAAGGAAACGGACCCAAAGGGACGGGGTATCAACCCAACGGGAGTGCTGGCAAAGAAAGGTGATAATCGAAAACCAACCTCGCCCAATCCGCTGATGGTACAACTTGAAGGAAGAGGAGCTCAAGAATGCTTTGCGAACTTATGATGCCTTTTCGAAGGAAGTAGCGACTCATTTACTGTCGTACTTTGAAGCGCTGTCGCTCGATCTTCGCAGCACGCAGCACGCGAATCAACTACGAGGATTCTCATCGCTGACGCCCACCTCTCATATGGACTCTCCAGACCACTAACTATTAGATAATAGATGCAATGAATGGCATCTAGGATACACGTCTGCCTTTATAAAGTAGCGCCGATTGGAACAAACTATATCCCAGCCTTCTCATGTCTTCCCCCCATCCCCGTACAGCCCTCTGCTTCTGCCTTGCGAAGGGAACACGGAACTGCTTCTTTATTGACCACTGAACCACTAAAGATCTGCGCGAAAGTGAAAACGTCACGATAATTGGTGCTGCAACAGCGTACTTTCTGCCCACCGAGTGCTGTGATCCTCGAGGCGAGTGAGGTTTGCGATGGCGTAACGGAAAGAAATGTCGGGCATTGTATGCGTGTAAGAGTGCTTGTCTTTCAACGTGCTCTTATGCTGGATTGATTATGTATCACAGTGAACTCGGAGTATAAGCAGCCGTTTGGCCTTCAAGATACTTCAAAACGAAAACGTCAGTGTCTCACGAAACGATTTGGTGACACTGATAATATCTGGGGTCAACATACACTCGTATGGTGATTTGAATGGTAGGATCCAAGTTCTCGTCCGCAATAGAGATCTTCCGCTGGATATCATGTTGGGTTAAGGTTCAGTTTGTATTCATTCACCCGCCTCTCCATGAGGTAGATATAGTTCTCCAGTCGACCTGCAATGAATGCGTTCCGTAAATGTGACGGAGGCCGGCGTGATGCTTCCCGACTATGAAAGGAGATCAATAGTACTGGCTGCGGTAGTATTTCCGGTACAATACTACGACCATTAATCCCGAGGAGAAGATGCTATACAGATCCTTGCTTTAGCGCCCAAAAAGTTGTTGAAGAGAAAAGTTGGTCCACAAACAACGTCATCAATACTGTACACACGTACACGCCAGGTTTGGCCAGAGACGCGACATCTACACAACCGTAAATACTTTCTCGAATACTGCCTCTGTACTCTTCTGCCATTCCTCGGATACTTTCTCGATGAGAGGCGTATCGGCGAATCTACATACGATGTCAGGCTATAGGTGCCTAGTTTTGGAGAAAACACGTACTCCCACGTACAGGTTCCGACGAGGCGCAATTCCCGGACATCAGACTTCACGGTAACAACCGCGGCGGCTACGACAACGCCATCTGCGTAGAAGGATATTTCGACCTCCTTCGGATTCGTCGCCCGAATGACGCACCCCGTATCAACGCCGTACAAATCTTTCAGCGAATTGCAATACAGTGTTACGCTGTCTGGGACGATGTCTGTAGCATCTCCCCATGCAGTGATCTCGCCAACCAGCGAAGCCACCTGGAAAGTACCCAGTACGCATTGGTCGACGCTGTCAATCGAGAAAGCGCACTGCGTCGAAGCGACTGAAAAGTTCTGCGGCTTTACTGATTCCACAAGACGCTCGTCCACGGCGCGTGATGACGCATTCTTGTAGTAGTCAATACCCCCCAGGGCACTTACAGCCATCCGGAAATCGTCCTGTCCGGACGGGCGTTTACCCGTCGTGGCGTATGTCAGAGACTTGTAGTACTCTTCAGTGTCTATATCACGTTGAGGAAATCAGTAAGAATCACTGCCGAAAATAGCACATACAATGTGGCTTTATTGCCGTCGGAATCGCCCACGTTGGGTGAGTCCCAATCTCTGAAGGTCCAGGTACAGGCTTCATGTCATTGTAGATTTTATACAGTGCATCGACGTGGATGAACGGATCCCTCGAGATCGGCCACGGGGGCGACGCTGGGACCTTTGTGACATAGTCTCCCTTGTTGACGATGCGCCACGCGGAGCCGCAGGGCGCAGCGACAGCTGTTCTAAGCGGCTCTGCAAAATCCCCTCGGCCGACACGCGGAGAGCCAAAGGTGTATAGGTCCCCTGGGGACGCCTTTGTCGTACCGGTCCCATCAATCAGTAGCTGTGCGTAGCACAGCGACGCGTAAGCAGCCCCAAGCGAGTGGCCCTGAGAACACACCATGAGTCCGTACTACAGGTAAGTGCGACGATTGACATACAGTAACATGCGTAATGGCTGTACTGCTCGCCGACGAAGAAATGCTTCGTATGGCGTTCTTGACGAGAGCTAAAGTTGATATTAGTACTTAGTAGCGTTGAGGCAACACAGCAACAGGAAAAGCCGTACTAAACGGTTCGCTGCAAGGCTTCTGAGAGTACGTCGAAAAAATGGGATAATAGAATCCCTGCGAGATTTGTCCTTCAAACAGAAACTGCTTCGGAACTCGAATAGTCAGTGCAGCAAGAAGATCGTTGATGATTTCCTGCGTGACACTGGTTCCCTACCTTTGAATCAGGTTTCGTACTTATTTCTCAACAAGTTGTCAACGGACCTTGAATGCAACACCAATGAAAGGGGCGGTGAAGTCCTTTGGAACAAACGCTCCACAGTATGGACCTACAAGGAAGGGATGTCCATCCGGGTGCTTCTCGACAAGGTCTACCGTGTTGTGAGTAACTCTCGCTCCATGATATCCAGATGCAGCAGCCGCGCGCACCGCAGATCATGATAAACCTCATTCCCCACAAATCGGCCTGCCGTCATTTGTTGAGTCGCAGCTTGTACACAGATACCCAACATACCAGTTTGTCAATCTGGGCGGTAGACCTTTTGAGCAGGTCCTGAGCCCTCACCATCCCATCCACCTCTCGCAACATTTTTACGGCCTGAATGACAAGAGAGTTATCTCTGTGCCTTGAGTCAGACAACACGGCACACATGGAAAAGTAAAACGCACCTCAAATACATTGCAGCACTTTCCATGAACGCCATGAAAGCGTTGTTGAAGTCAATCGGAGAGCCCGTCACACCGCCAAAAACACCTGAGAAGATGATTCATGAGTTACCCTCCAGAAAGCGAGTCGAAGCCCCTACGGTTCGCGACACCCGCCTGGATCTGCGCTTGACTGGCGTTTGTCCATCGGACAAGGTCGTCGTACCCTGCGCGCGGCTTACCCTCGAACGGCAGATCGATGAGGTCAAGTCCCGCTAGTTGCTCGAGATGACGCTGCCTGATATCTGTTTTGATACGCTCGAAGATGATGGAATACTCCATTGCTACTATGCAGGAGAGAATGTTATGTGGTAGGTGAGATGCGATAGTTCTAGCTTTGGAGGAATTTGGCGGCGAGATTTAAGATGCTAGGCATTAGCTCGGAGGCAAGAGCTCCGGTGGGACTGGATCACAAGGGCCTCTGTCGCACCATAGAAGAACTTGGGAGGTGCTCCATTACAACTGTCAAAAGGATATCTGTATGGAACTATTTTGGTGCATTGCACGTCTGTTCTGAGATAACAGTGGAGCACAGAGCGGCAAACATGGTAATCAAGAATAGGCGAATTTGAGGATGGTTGACATGCTAAAGAGAATCTCCGTGGGAAACTTTGTCAGCCTTTGCTTTTTTCTCTCGGCTTCCACTTTTGCTTTGCTGAGAAAAGACGTCTTCGTCGTAAACTAGCTTCCGGATGAATTAAATCAAGGCCCTGAGGCGTAGATAGCGAGACATTGAATCCGGGGTTACACAACCCGGCGAGCACATGTGGTGATCTTTCTCAACACATTCAAACTTCTGCGCTTCCAGGAATTGTATGACTAACAGTTTGTTATCATCATTCAATCCTTTGGCTGCAGCCCTGGCCTAATGCAATCCGTCCATTATAATAGTATTCCATCTCTCGGTCCTACGATATACCTCCTGATGCTTGAGAGAAGAATGATTTCTTATGTATTTTCCCCGTCTCCATATCACACGACCACATAACAGTAGTTTATGGACATTGTACCGATGTGCAAGGGGGAGCTGGAGCTGACAGAGGCAGAGAAGTTGTCGCTGCGGCAATAACTGCGCCACGCTCGCCATGCGGGGTTTATATCGACCGGGCTCGTCGCCCATTGTAGTCTGACCACGTACACGAGGTAACTTGACTCTTGCCTTTCCTCCACCACCTACACCACAGACGTCTGCTCTCCACGGTCAATAATCCGTTTCTTAACGACTTTCGTCTCAACAACCACGACATATACGCCATGCCCATCGCTCACAACAACCGTACACCGAACAAAGGCGCTGGTCAAATGGCGACGTCTGATGCCGCGTCGCCCGCTGACCTCTGTGTGTTCGAAGGCGACGATATCAGAATCAACATTGTTGACCAAGAAGTCGTTGAAACTTGGTTGATTTGGTTTCCTGACGCGTGCAGAGGATCTCACCCACTCCATTTTTCCTATCAGGACGTCGCCGAATAAGATACTACCTAATGGCACAAAATTTGCAGATCGTGCGTTATCATCGTTAGATACATCTATCTCTGGCCCAGCATTGTCAATGCATCAGACTTCTTTCAACTGGCTATGCGGATACGAGTGTGGCGGCGGCTCAGGACGAAGGGAACCGTAGAAAGGCGCACGTGTAATCGAAGAACAGACGGTTACGGCAAGACAGGAAGCAGCAGTAGCTCAGGCTCTTTCAAGTTCAAGGGATGAAACAAGCTGTGTTTAAACAAGATATATACAAGACACGGGACTAATTAATAGATGGAATGTGACAATCTAAGGCTACAGATGATGATGGACGGAAACAATTAGATGTGATTAGTAGGTAGGTGAGTTATGAGAAATTAGCAGTGAACGGGGACAAGAGTCGCTTGAAGATAGCTGTTGAGAAAGATTAGCGAGGCGGAAGCCGATCAAAGAATATTTGCGCGTACCGACTGCGGGACTTTCGGGAGGAGGAGCAAGATCCATAGGGGGTCGTGGCAGTGGTGCATTTTCCGAGCTTGTTTGGTTTCAAAAAGGGCTTCACATCCATGACAATCAAAAGCACTGGAGGAGGAATCAACACGGATACAACTGAAAGCCGATACAAGAACGTACAGTCCATTGACTTTGTTGCTAATATCGTGAAGAGCCAGGTGCATTTTGAGGCCGCGAGCATTACGGAGGGTGTCTCTGCACCCGATCCGAGGACATACGAGAGATTTTCTCTGTAACGCGCCGCACTTGGTCATCTCGGAGATGGTCTCTTTGCGCTGACAGGATTTGATAAGAAGAAAGTGCAAAGGACAAAACAATAAACACACAGCATCGGCCAGGATTTGTTCGCAGGCTGGGTCATGCCTAAGTTGCGGGCCTTTGTCCTCAGAAAGCGTGATGAACTCCAAATATTTGTCCGAGCCCACAAGGGTAGCACCTTCGCTGGATGTGAAAGAGTTGTTGCTGATACGCGACGAAGACGCTTCGCGATGCGGCACAATGATGGTCAACTTCTTCCGATATCTAGCGGCGATTTCCTGAGCTGGAGACGCAACGGGCACATCACAGGTCTGTCGAGACGCCGGAAGACTGGGAGCTTGAAACTCCCAAGTACTAGCTGCGTCTTTCTCATTGCAGGAAGCGGTTGAGAAGACGTTGAAGTCGGCGGGGAAGATGGTGCCGTTGCGCTTTTTAGGCGACGGCGAGCTCGGCTCTTTATTCATGAAGTTGTGGACGAGGGCGCCTAGAGAGACCATTGTAGAGAGACGAAGAGTATGTGTAGAGTATGTGATGGGCGATGGCTGGGAGAGTCTGGCGCGACCAAGAGAGGGAACAAGCCTATATATCAGCACAAGGCGTTGAATGGCAATGCGCGTGATGCCATTGTTGAACGAGTCCACTGATCGAGGAAATCGGATGTTGCCTTATCAGGAAGACAATGGGAGGGTCATTGTACTACTAGGGCCACCGGATCCGGTTGAACCGTCTGGCCACAGACGCACAATGGAATTTGTCTGTGGATGGATCAGGGTAGTTAATCCCAAAGGCCTCAATAATTGCATGCTTCACTTTGGAACCAGCAGAACTCACGCCGGTGAGACTCGAATCTGCAGTCAACCGTCACGAGACTTGAGCGCATTGATCTAGACTGTTGCTCTCGGAGAACCGGTTAAGAGTCCCAATTGTTCAAGCGTGCAATTGGGCCAATGCTGATACAATGCTTCTGGCGTAACTTTGAGGATATAGGCACCTACAGCAGAACGGGAAGCCACATTTTCGGAAGTGAGCTATGATGTATGACAAGTTGCGGACTGAAATTGACGTCGGGTTTATGCAGGTGTGCGCTTTCGATTTCAACCAGGCAGGATAGAGGCAGAAGTACCACGTTCGTTATAAGCGGAAGTTACATGACGTCTAGGTAGCTGGATTGTTGGCCCTACAATTGCGTGAATGTTTGAACTTTGTACTCAAACTGTCCAATGCTAGCTGCGGAAAGTGAAAACCTGTTAACACAGGGTAGACTTAATAACATGAACGACTGCAAGTATAAAACGGCGCACCCGACTCTACTTAAGATTCCTAGACAAGTTTAGTGAGACAAACAGGAAATTGCGAGCAGCTTGAGGGTAGGTACGAGCCTAACGTGTCGTTAATGCATCCATACCATTGCTTGGTGAATTAGACGTGCAGGCGGGGTTGTCTCGCGTAGGATACATCCGCATATCGAAAGCGCCCTCCGAGCGATGCTGTTGGCGCGTTCCGTCTGTATGCGCAATCATCCTCAGTGCTTTTCCTTGGTCGATAAACCAAAATGTGTCAGACCTCCAGGTGTGTCCTTTAAGATCATCGCGTGCAGTCTAGTAGACAATTAATGCGGAGGCATGTTCAAAAAGAAGCAAAGACACCGCCATTAGCCGCGTAGACCCATACAACGCCTCTTGGTTGCGTACCCTTTACCGTCGTCCGTGCTGTATGCAGCGCTTGTCGTCCTGTCCACAGTTGCTGCTGGCCGGAATACGAGTCGTATATGTCCACTGGCGATTGAGAGGGCAGAAAATAATTGTGTGTCTCTTGTTATAGCGAGGCGTTGGCGAGGTAATGATGGAACTTCCATCATTGGAAGGAAAAAATAACCAATAGTGCTTGCCGCCGGCAGTTTACATCTTTCCTTCCGCCTGATGCCAATGGACTAACGTTGCGGGCCTCATCTGACAACACATAGACATCATGAATAGCCGGCTCAGCATGGATGTAATATAATGCTGTTGGATGGCGCTTTCGACTGGTATTCTCAAGATCAGGCCACAGCATCATATAACTACAAGCTGCGGTGAGTTCTGTCTGTGAGAATATCACTCCAACTGCTTAACTTGCCCAGGGAAACCTGAGTGCGTTACCTAGGCTCAATATGTCGTCGAATATCAGATATGTGGCTGCGTCGACGTCACGGTGTTTTGGTGACAATTTGACGAAGGATAAATTGAATACGGATTACTCTCGTCGTACAGCGGCCTTTCTTTGCCGCATGTGTACTGAATGCGAATGGAAAGGGAGAGTCAGCGGTCCTTTACCTTATTAATGTCGCATTCACATTGATTCTGCAATAAAAGCATTGTGTATGGAGCGTCCGTTATCTTCTTACTTGCGAGGCTCATCACGTCTGATGTAGATTTCCCTGTTCCCAGGTGTGGCGCCATAACAATTTCATGTCAATTGCCGAAATGTAGGTAATATTACTCCTTGAAAAGCATTGAAAGTGTTAGTGAAAAGATATCTTCTGGCTCTGCCGTCTGTGCTGGTCTATGGGCTTGTCGTTGAATTACCCGATTGGGTGGACAATGGCCACCGGCAACCTCCGGGCTTGCTGTGCATTGTCGTCTGTCCACAAGCACGTGGGAATTTTTTGACTCTTTCCTTTCCACCTCAGCGGCACTCTTTGACCACCTGCGACCACCTGCTCTTTACGGTCAATTGCCCGTGTCTCCCCTTTTCTATTCTCTTTCATTGACCATCGCGACACATCCACTATGCTCATTGTTCACGACGTTGCACTCAACAATGGCGCCGGTCAAATGACAACAATGGATGCCGACACTCCTTCCGACGCTCAAGAGACCTCCTCATCCGATGCGGATTGCGATGGATTCTTCGAGTCAGAAGGTGTCGTAGATGGCGCTGATGGCCTTGGTACCTATAACCAGAATGCCGTTGCTGCGTCCTCCCGAGTTCCTCTCCCCGCCGATGATAATCCCTCCGTGGAGGGCTCCACATCTCACGAAAAAGAGGTTTCTCTACCGAGTTTTAACGCTAAAGACGCGTGCCGTTACTATCAGAACCCGCGCCAGAATGCGGCTCGTGCAGCTGCACGAGTCGTGTTCGTTACCCCGTTCAGACAAGACGAAGTCGCTCGGGCCCAATCTGCTTTGCGAGGACCACCTCAGGAATTGAGTCGTCGCCCCAAGGCGACAAAGCGTCAAGCCACGGACAGCGACACGACGCGCCGCGCCAAAGGAAAGAAGAAGGCGGATCAGCAGGTACTTGATTTTTGTTTAAAGCACGCTTGGCGTGGACTGATCTTGTTATTTAGAGCAAACCTGACCCATTCAGCTACGCTTCTCCGACATTCCAGTCTCCTCAGGTAGGCGCTCTCTTCTCTTCTCTTTCAATACTGATATAGTCTATCAGGGGTCCCCCAACATTACATCGTATAGATACATGATTCCTCCGCTAGCCCCCTGCAGCGAACTCGCGCCTTGGCAAGCGCTGTACGTGTTCCAGCATCCGTACGAGGACGACATGATGTCCCCTGTGCTCATACAGTGGATTGATATGCATCGCTCCCCAGTATTCCCCGAGGAACTCGACCTTGTTTTTGTGATTTGTCAGAAGGTGCCGGAGGACAGGATCTCGGGTGTGTTGGTGTATATGCAGAGGCCCACTGTCCGAGAAGGAAGAGTTCTCGGAAGATATTTTGAATGAGGCGCTCGAGCCCGCTTCTGCGCACGCCTTCTATGAAGGAGGAAGGACGTGATTGCTTTGTGTCGTTCTTGCTTATCTGTATATACTTTTCTGTCATGTGTACTTGTACTCGCGTCCATTATTGGTTCCTTACAGCTTTGAAATGTAGCTATTTATGCTACGTTGAATGACTGAAACTGCCACTGCTTTCCTTTCATCATCGTCCTACTACAGACAAGTCGCCGTAGTTGGACAGCTCTCGAGTACATGAGACACAGTTGCGGACGGTCTACGCCGGAAACTGCTCTGCTGCCTTACCGAACGGAACACGAACGGACTGAAAAGAACTTGAAGACTGCCGTGCCCAAAATGTGCTATGAACGTCGCCCGGTAATAGTACAGTACGTCTGCGCGGCTCTTGGGAGAACACTTCACTCATCTTAAAATATGTGCAGGACTCGTTCCCAGTGTCGTCAGACTCGGTGGGTCCGAAGAAGCATTCTAAAAAGGAGATATTGGACAAATTTCAGGACGTGGTGAGTGATGCGACGATTGACCCGGCGCCGTGGTGGATGATGTGGAAGACGTACGAGTAGGATGGAGTTGTTTTTATTGTACACTTATTTCTCTTCAAAGTTGGACAATTGTATATAGGTTGTTCCGAGTCAATTCTTCTTGTTATTGAAATGCTATGCTATTTGTTGAACTTGTACTGAACGCTACACTTAAACGAGAATCAAAACAGGTTCTGTTCTGAAAATGGAAATGTCCAATCCCTCGCTCTTCAGCTTTCTCAGCTCGTTCACTGTCCATGGCATCCCAACGACGGTAGCAAGAGTACGCGAGTTAAACTCTATGCGTACCTTCTTGAATCCTGCACCATACCGCTGGCGGAATCTAAGCATATTTACGAAGTGGGTACCTACGAACTGAAGCAGCTCCGAACTCCCTAGATCACTATAGTAGAACGCTGTCAATTTGGGAAGCGCCAGTGATTCGCGCGATGCCATAAAATTGTCAGACGGCGCATTATCGACTGCCTGCGTCTTAGCGGCCTCGGACTCCTCTACAGTCTCCGAGCCCCCTTCAAAATCGAAATTCTGATCAGACAGCTTCGCGTCCTCGGCATCAGAACCCAATGAAGCACCTGCAGCTTCACTGCCCCCAGAGTCGGAGGAGGATGCTGGGTCATTGTCTGCCAAGTTGACATCATTGGTTTTGGCATGCAACAGACGTACGAGTCGTATCATCGCCAGTCCTGGCTCCGGAAGGTACTGCTCAAGCGGTAGAGTATAATGGATGCGCAGTTCGAGTAGATCGGGTATGAGAGGGAGGTATAAGTCAACGTCGTCGACTGTGAGCCGACAATTGGTGAGCTTCAAAATTTGGAGGGCACATTTTGAAAAGCGGAGGAGTATCATGACGCGGGAGAGTGCATCGACCAAGTCCATGTCCTCGCTGGGCATATCGGTGGGCGAGATGATTTCCAGCTTGACGAGATTAGGAAGGATCAAGGCGTCGAGAAGATCGATATCGGATGTCGTTAATGATGCGAGCGTCGAGTGGGTTGCCCGTTCTGCGATGTGCCAACTAGAACCACCATAATGCCCTGGATCCGTCGCAAGCGATCGTAGATTGGGGCACTCTCGGAGAATGTCCAGCGCCTGAATTGGCGAATCACGGATGGTGCGAAATGTCAAATCAGTCACCGCCCGAAGTTGAGAGTATGTCGGAAGCTGCAATTGTACAAGCTGAGGGCCGGAGAACTGGAGCTCCTCCAGTACGTGCGCGGTGTCAAATAAGGAGACGTGAGCTGGTAATCCCGCATCCTGTCTTCCGGCCATGAACACGAGGCTTCGTAAACGTTGTAGACGGCCCCGGATGGCAGAGAGCGGTGAAAGGGTAATGAATGAGAAACGAGAGAACTTCACATCCCTCCACCGTGGTGAAATGTTAGTGAGGACGCCGAGAAGCTCCTTAGTCGGAAAACTGCGGAAATAGTAGTGTAAGTCGAAGAAGCTGGTGACGGATAAGCGAATGTCGCGAGTGCTGCCCGTTCTCTCCAAAAAGCACTTCAACAGCGCCAAGGGATCTCGAAGTCTATACGCCTTCCACGCATCAACGCCAATGTCGCTGACTGTCCAAAGGGCGCTACATGAGTACATCACGGTGCTCCATTTGCTGCATATACGGCATAGAACCCATGGGCCTTTCGTGGTGTCAAAGGCGGAGGTCTCCGGACTGAGCTGCAGATATGCAGAGAATATCTCTTGCAGTATCTCCGCTGGCATGTTGCGAACCAGCGAGGTAGTCCCGTCGAACTGACTCTGTAAAACTTGCAAATCTTTTCGGGGCTCCTCTAGCAGAGCCGGGAGTTGCGCTGTTTTTAGGTCAAGCTCGGAGATGGGCGAGTCGAAGGAATGGCGCCAATCGTGGACCATCGACTCTTCCGAAGGAGTTGCGGGAGCATTCGTAGAAGAGAAGAGTTGGAGTGAAGGTAAAATGGATGCCTGCTGGGGAGAAATAGGATAGGATTGTGGAAATTTCGGAAGGTATTCTAAGTCCGGTGTATTTGACGACCTAGAGTAAGAATGGGTAAGTTTTCGTACCCCCAGAGGATAACTAGCTTACATCGCAGAAGAACGTATGAAACGGTTATGCAGAACCGTCCGATTTGTCCTGATCGACGTTGGTAGAAGAGACGCGTCGAGTCACATCAGGCGACGTAATCGACATGAATCCTTTCTTCTCACGGCTTCCCTGCTACCTATCATCATGAAGTCCGTGGAATTGACGGGATCGATGTGGATCTGCCTCTTTTCAAAGAAAGAGCGTCCCAGTACAACGTCGAAATGAGGCTCCTCCGAAAGATACACGGTCAGGAAGATCGGGTCTGGACCATGGAGCTCCTCATCCCACGTCGGACCGCCCTTTTACCACAATACGTGCAATATCGTTATCTCTGTCGCATACGTACAGGGAATGCTTGTCTCACGAAATTGCTTCATTTGCGCCGTTCAACATCCAACTCCATAATGGCGCCATTTGATCCCTTCTGACGAAACGACTATATTAGTGCTGATGCGGGATGGCTCCTTGCCATCGCCTTTCTTCGCACGAAAATGTCCTCTCTAGCATCGTCGCGGTCGGAATTAGACGTGCAAGATAAGAAACTGCTGCGAAAGGTTGATTACAGGTAGGTCTTTTTCTGACTGCTTTTCTCAGACGTTGTATTTACGTCGGATCATAGGCTCATTCCAATTCTAACGTTACTATACCTGTTGAGCTTCCTTGATCGGTTAGTCGACAGCTTCGTTTCTCCATAAGTTCCGTGTGATAACCTCTTCGTGTTTAGGAGCAACATCGGAAATGCGAGGTAATTATTTCATTTAGCGCGCGCTGCTAGCCGCTCTCATTCACACGTCCTACAGAATCGTCGGACTGGCAGATGTAGGACTGAAACCTGATCTAATTGCACTCGTCGCTAATCTCACGGCATCTATGACAGGATATCAACCTCTCTCCGCCTGCGTACAACACGTCTCTTGCGCTCTATTTCGTGGCATATGTCCTCTTTGAAGTTCCCGCCAATGTAAGCCGCTCTTTTGTTCTTCTGCTTGATTACTCATTGCTTCCCACAGATAATGTATACACTCTCCCCTCGGTATTTATTGGTACTCTGATTGAGAATCCTTTGCAGTTTAAAACGATTCGATCCCCAGATCTGGCTTCCAACGCTGACACTAGCCTGGGGAATAGCAAGTGTCGGACAAGGCTTGATTACGAATCAGGCGGGGCTTTTGGGTATTCGGTTTTGTGTGTCTGTTGCTTCAGTCTACAAGTCTCGCCGACTGACCAGCTTCTTAGTACTCGGCGTCACCGAAGCAGGTTTGTTCCCTGGTGTCATATTTCTATTCTCGGTTTACTATCGTCGGTAAGCGTAATCATACCAAGCGGTCATCACCTGTTCTGACGTGTTTTCGATGCTAGACGCGAGCGAAGCTGGAGAGTGGCCATCTTCTTTGGTGGTGCGGCCTTGGCTGGGGCGTTTGGAGGTGAGCTTCGCCTCGGTGAAATACGAGGGACTCATGTGGTCACTGACAGGTATCCTCGCGTTCGCATTGGGTAAAATGGACGGAGTGGGCGGTCGTAGAGGATGGGCATGGTCTGCGCGCTTCACATCCTCCTATGATATTCGGCTTACAACCCATCATCGTTGTAGGATCTTCATCATTGAAGGTATCTTGACTATCGTGGTCTCCCTAGTCTCGTACTTCATCGTACCAACGTGGTCATACAAGGCTAAATTCGTATGGCACCATCACCTGTTCTTCCGAATTGACTTAACTAGCTTGACGTAGCTTACCGACGACGAACGCAGCCGCCTTCTGAAACGACTGAGCGAAGATTCGGATGCGGGTAAAAAAGAGACATTCGAGTGGCTTTACGTTCGTCAAGCACTTACAGACCACCTCGTTTGGGGTTACGCTCTCCTATTTCACGGCTTTGCTTTCGTCCTCTACTCTCTGAGTCTCTTCATGGTGAGCCTGTGTGGACTCCGAGAGCAAATGTGTCTGAATGTCGATATCAGCCTTCAATCATTGCTGGACTGGGGTTCAAGAGCTGGCAGGCGCAATTGTAAGTGAATTCGTCTTTTACGTTACGGCTTATGAACAGTGTTATAGAATGACAGTACCGCCGAATGCGCTGGCTAGTATATCGATCTGGTTGACCGTGTGGGCCTCTTCGAAGTACAACCGCCGGGCTCCCTTTATTATCGCATCTGCCGTGGTCGCCATCATTGGTATGCCCCCTTTCTTCAAAGTTCAGTCTGTCATCGATCTTATCGCGCATAGGTTACATTGTTCTTGTGACTGCAACTACTGGTGAGGGCTAAGCCAATCTCAGGCCGATAAGAATACTCACCAAACGTGCTTCGCCTTTCAAGCTGGCGGACAATACGTCGGCGTTCATTTCGCCGCTGCTGGTGTCTATGTCGGAAATGCGTTGCTGCTCAGGTACGAACGAATTTGTTCCCCCTACCGCGGCTTTGAATACGTCTTCCAGTTGGCCCGGTGAGAACGTCTCCAGTCAAACAAAGCGCGCTGTAGCCGTTGCCATGCAAATAACGATTGGTGACACTGGCGCCATTGCAGGGTACGGCCCTCGTCTTCAGGTGGAATAGCCTTGACTGAACGATCTTTCCAGCGTTCTCATCTACCGTCCTAACTTTGCCGGACATCGCTACCGTAAACCCCACATCATCGCTATCGGATATCTCGTTTTCGCGATTGCTGTGACGGTGTATCTGTGGGTGTCCATGTCGAGGGAGAACAAGCGACGCGACCGACTTGTTTCGAGTGGCGATGAAAAGGGCGAGAAGCACGATGATGCTGTAGACGAGGAAGATAAGACGGTACTGGGAGATCGACATGTAGATTATCGTTATGTTTTGTAAATGACCGTTTACGCTGTCGGATGATTGGTTGAATGGCGTGCAGCGGATGCCCTGTATACGCGAATTTGGGATGAATTCCCAACATTGGCGACAATTCCATTCTCACAGGCTCAGCCAGAAGAAAGGGTTTACCCACAAATATTCGCAACAGGGATATGACTTACAAGTTACAACTCTAAACAGAACTTGAACAGAACCCTCCCCCAAGTTCCAATCCTTCTGGAGAGGAGACTATATTTTCCTTGATCTAACAGGTACTCCACTTGTATATCAAACATTAAACGCTTTCTGAGCGACGTTTCTTCTCCTAAAATCCGGGCTACTGGGTTGAATGTCGGGAAAGCGGACCGGTTAGTATGCCGCCGGCAATTGAGCTACATAGTACATCCTGCTCTTAACCAAAACCACCACAACCAAGCTTCAAGTTTACGTCACGGCAGCCTAGAAATTCTTTCAATTCGCCCAGTGCTCCGCTCAAGGACAGGCAACTCCAATATATCGCTGTTCTTCCAGGCCTCTTTTCGGACGTCGCACGGGCTCTGTATTTATTCCACCAACGTCATATCGAGAGGCTATGCATCTTCTCAACAAACTCCCATGACATGCAGTCCACAGCCGCCGTCAAAGCTCGAGGGCCCCGTAATCCAGGTAGCGTTAAATGACTTGACCCAGCATACTTACGACTGACCAGTGTGTTGATAGTCTTCGACGTGTTATCCTCACACATTCGACGCTTGCAAGCGGACTCGGATTCGGGCCAACTCTCTGATCACCATGAGATTCTGGGTATTCTGCGGCGGTTGACTACGTCTGAAGCAGGCGATGATCGGGGACCTGTGGAAGATTGGCTCGTGCATCGCGCTCTGGACTGGTCTGGGAATATCATACAGCCGCTGAAGCATTTTTTGAATGTGGTGGAGGATACGGTGTCGGCACATCCGGTGCTAGCGGGTTTTGTGTGGGGGTGTGTTCGATTTATTTTGACGGTACGTGCTGTTTGCGCGCTTATGATGGAGTGGGATTAACTGTGTTGGGCAGGTTATGTCTGGACATTCGAAACATTTCGAGTCAGCGACGAATGTTTTGAAGGATATATGCTCGAGGTTAGCGTTCTATCGAGACGTCGATCCGGTTGTGTATCGCAACTCCCCTGCTGTTCAAGATGTTCGTAGCTTTCTTTTAAAGTCTGCAGCAGGCTAATGTGGAGACTTGTAGGCTTTAGCACGCGTACTGGGAGCCATACTCAATCTGTGCTATGAAATGTACCATATATATCACAGCCGTGGCAATGGTGAGTCGTACTGGTATTCGGTGTCTCTCCATTTCTCATCGTATGATTAGGTCCGATACCGTTGCTAGCCATAGCCCTCCCGAGCAAAGACCCATGGAAGAGTACTGATATGCGGCGGATACTCGCCAATTTCAATCAAGCAGAGGCTGAGCTCATACGTGTCATCAAGAACGAGCGCAAAAGTCGGGCTATCAGCGATAGTTCCAGTCATGCTCGATTGCGCGCTGAAGAAGATCGGCGATATATCATCGAGAATCAGCAGACTGGGGACTATCAGCATAAAGGTAGCTTTCCTTCGTTTCTTGAAAATCTTGTCTGACGACCTTGCCAGTTCACGAATATCGACGGATGTTAATGCAGATTCCCCATGCGCGAATAGTTGATGCGCGCGCAAAGGTCCTTGAGCCTGATCTGGGAACAGAGGACTGGATCCTGCGTACACCGGAGTATTTATCTTGGTCTTCAGTGCCGCTTTCCACGGCTCAGATTCGTTCAGCAGACCATGTACTTCATATTCATGGCAAAAGTGAGCGGATCCCCTATCTTGAGTGCTACGGCTGACGATCTTCTTAGTAAACGCCAACCCAGCGTAAGCTTTCCCCCATTATAGTGCACGTACATGACTGAGAGCGGTTGCTCAGATATGTGATTCTGGATGACCTTTTACATCAACACAAGAGATACCGCGAAACGCTGGACCTCAGCGTATCTTTCTATCGCTGCCACACCCATGATCCGGATTATGTGGATCCGCTCATCGTTCTTGGCTCCATATTACGAGACCTTCTCTCCCACCTTCCAATTCATCTACAGCACCAATACACTTCGCTCCAATTCGACACCGCATCCCAGCTGGAAGAGTCCATTTGCCTCGTGGCACAGAATTTCGACAAGGCGTATATCGTGTTGGAGGACGTTACGGCGTGCCCGCCGTTATCGGTGGATAGGATTGTGTTGTCGGTGAAGAAGATGATTTCGACGAGGACGGTTTATGTTGCTGTTGTGGATCGGACGACTGAGAGGTTAAGTCGTGCGTTTCGGAACTCGCCTACTGTTGCGCTTGGGGACGAGGGTCAGCGGTCGGCTGCGGCGCGTCCTTCGAAAAAGCTTTCGCCAGCTGGATCGGCGTATTTTGAGGATCAGGCGAGTTTGGATGATGCGAGTCTTGGGGCGCGGGATTGAGGAAATGCGTTGTCAATGTCACGCAACCTTTTGTGGCCTCTCTTCTACGGTTTCTCGGCATCGCCATTCCTCGTATGGGTCATATATCGACTTCGACTCAGTGACATACATGCCACGTCTGCGTGCGTAATCCATTCAGTTACAAGTCATATTTCGAAACTTTCATTCATGTGTGTCAAGTGTAAGAGTTTTTTCTGTTTCGTAGCTCTTATTGAACAATTTTAGGTTGTGGAATTTACAGTTCGTCATGTACGGCGCAGCTATCCCTTCGTCGCTGAATTGAAGTGGCAGAGCTTTTTGGCTGCAAATCCATGTTCTGAGCTGTCCGTAAATAACTAATTGGACGTGTATAAAGCCTGTCTTTCATCTCTCTAGGGTTTTTCATTTCCGCTGTGATCAGAAATGGCGCGCGTGTTATAGATAGCGCACAGATATAAATGGAATCGTCTTCGTTCGCGCTTTGCTGTGGAGAGGAATTTACCAAAAAGTTGCCAAAAGTGGCACTGATCGCGATCGAGGCAGTCCTTGTCTTCCGACCACCATCACCCCATGCAGATTTCCTGCTGCGCCTCTCCTCCTCTCGACATCGCTGGAGACCATGGACGACAACGAAGAAGGCGCTTTTCGGCGTCTCCAGCTCCGGATACGAACGCTCACGACGCTGCTCAGCGAGCTCGCACCACCCGATTTCGTGCACGACAGGATGGAGACGATGACCATGACGAGGGCAGCGACATTCACGATGCTCTGCAATAACGTCGCGCTACTGCTCAACACGTCTTTGACCTCGGATCCTATAGCAGTCGGCCCTGCCGCATACACGGTACCTTTAGGCTTAGCCTTGGTCGGCATCGTTGACCACGACGAGGAACTGCCCACGTCAGAGCTCTTCCAAGCGCGACAGAGCGCGTGAGTCTTTTCGTTTCTCTGTTCGCCGTTGTCTGACCTGTACTTGGTAGCGGGGGCGACGAGTCATATATTCAGTCCATATTAAATGCTTTTCATCCCTCTGGAAGCGAAGACCGGTTTTCCACCATCATGCCCCTCATGCTCGCTCATTGCCAACATAAAATCGCTCAAGCCCTTAGCTTTTCCGACACCATCTTCGGCAGACCATTAGAATGCATCCTCGCCGAGTGTCAACCAAAAGAACCAGAGACATGGGAATCCTATGTCAGTATTCCCGAGTCTATCTCGCATCTAATGGCAGATATTCCCCATCGAAGCAGCAGGGCACCGGGCTCCAGGGACTATAGACTCGCGTCTGACACTATTCTTCAGTGGACATCTGTTCTTTCAACGCAGTACACCCACTTGCGCGATACCTTCCTTGACAGAGAAGGCTCGGACATCCTCAACGGGCGCTGCTTATACTTCTTCCTCACTTCTGTCATGTGCAGCGAACCCGTCCTCAACACCATCTTCACGCGGACAGATATTATAGATCGCCTCATGCTCGTATACACGCCACCTCCGTCGACCTTGTTTGCGGAATTGGGTAGGCCTGCAGCCAATCCCTGATACTTGTCACGCTGATCTTCTCCGCAGGGGAAAGCATAAGCGACTGTGAGACCATCCGAGGCTTGCCTCCTGCTGAACAGGTGAATCACTATGCGCGGGCGTGTCTCAGCACAAGCACGTCGTGGCGCCGTGCGGTCATCTATCTCATTGTCCTGCATCGTGTGTCGCGTGGGCCAGCAACTTCGGCGAACATGACGTTCTGCCTCGTGCGTGCGCCCAAGCCAGATTCAGAGATGGAAGACGTGGGCCAGCTACTGCGTGGATTAAGGGTGGAGACGAAGCAGAGGGAGAAGTTGTTAGGGCCTAGGGAGTTTAAGGGGACGGTGCACAATGAGGCGCTTCTAATGGCGCTGAAGACGAACACGGAGGAGGTTGACGTTGGGGAAGACGTCAAGGCGCTGTTCATGGTGAGGTTTTAAGGTCTCATTCACGCATTTGACGCTAATTGGCTCCGGATAGTATGGGGACCATGACCGTTCGATTGGGATGGCGAAAAAACCGTGTTTCTGCTGTCACGTTGTTGCGGAGGAACTGAACTTTAAGCTTCCCGGGACGTGTGGGCGGATCCTTCCGTGGTCGCCACCCAGAGGGATTAAGGTGGATATTCTGCGACGGCTGGCGTATGTGCTGGAGAGGAAGCTGGAGGCGGTGTTGAGGTAAAGTTTCATTAATTTCTTGGTATCGTTTTATTCTACTGCGCTTGTGTATAATAGGGATAGAGTATGTACTTGTCAATTACTTGTATCAATGTCCGGCGGCTGTGTATTTTATATAGCGGGTGCATTGTAGCTTCAACAAACAAACAAAAGATGCTGCCATCAACTGTTCAGTATCGTTCAATCTGGCCTGGACCAAACGCCAAACTTGCATTTATTGTCCAGGTTCGGGAGATTGCTTTCATTCTCTACAAAGCGGACGCCTTTGGGTAGGTAGGTAGGTAGGTAGAACACTATGTCCCGTGAGGAATGGCCGGGTGGGGAAATGTTAAATGGTGCGTGAATACCCGCGCTGTCGCAGGAATATATCCACATTCAAGAAGGCTCTCTGGGGAGAGTTCAGAGATCTGTCACCACTGACCTACTTGCTACTATACTTGGTTGGTCGACGGTCAACCTCACTACAAATTTAGAGAGAGGTAGCTTGGCTTGAGCTGGGATATTTGAAGTTCTTACGTTGAAGTTCAGATATCGTCTTGTATTTGCAAGAAGAGGGCCTCGACGAGGCTCGATCGACGCCCAGTTGCACAAACAGCACATACAGCCTCCATGGTCCCAGCGAAAGCCCTAGAAGTCATCGACGAACGAGGCTTCGTAGTTAGCGATAGCTCAGTCTCTCAGTAGACGTATTGGGTGCCAATATTAGTCTCGTTACCGATGAGAAGGTAAGCCTTCCCGTGGGTAGAGGAGGTAGTACATTACAAATCGATACTGCCCAGATCTATCCGCTTACTGGTGCTGCCCCGCTTCCTCATTAGCGATTCGCGAAGACTTAGTGACATTGATTCTCGCTGGTATATATGACGCTGGGATATTGCATCAAGACGTACTGTAGTGTTTCGACCGCAAATTCACATAACGGGTCCTTTGAAGTGAAGCTATATATACATCATAACGGGTCACGGACCACTTTGGTCAGGCACGAGCCTCCAAATAAGGAAATTTCAGGTCCCGCTATAAGCGGAACTGTCCAAAAAAGGCAATTTAAGGGTCTGTGAAGCTGTTTGCTGTAACTTCAGACCATAATGGGTCACAGGCTGTGAAGTTACGGTTGAAACGCTACAGTACGCTCCTGGAATATCCTTGAAGACACAGGAGGGCGTGTGCGAATGATGTTAGCGACTGACTAAGCCACGAGACTCAACCAGGTACCACAGCAAGAACTAAAGAAGAAAGCGTTCGCGTTCGTAAGACTAGGCTAGGCCAGGTGTATAAACGAGATCGGCACTAAAGTACAATGATGCTACACTACTGCTTATATACTAATAAGTCTGTGTTTGATACTCCTTGTCCATACGCGTTTCCACTAGGGATGCTCCACGCCCTTGATCCAGTGTTGTATGCTACTAGTCCATGAAACCATTAAATACGAGTGGTAACTGCATGTAAGTAATAATACTGAAACGACCATGTGTGCTACGAGTGTCGGCGGTGTGTATACAATAGGGAATCCATGAGGTATCGGCATGTATGATGTCATCCATGTGTTGGGTGTGTGTCCAACATGAGTACGGCTTCGGTAATGAAAAGGAGTATGATTGGTGACGAAACAGATGATGAAACAGTCCGTTGGTTGATAAGACAAGCCCCCCCGATAAGATATGATAAGATTGAAAATGTGAAAATATGGTGATTCATAACAAATGACTTGTATGACCGGTCGAGGGACGCGACCAATTTCGAAGGACTAAGTAACTTCAGAAAAGCAGAGACTTGATAAATTCACGCGGGCGGATTTGTGGATCGCGCTGGTCTTATCGGTCAAGATGACCTTAGAGAGACATATCAATTAGTATACTTAGTAGTACTGCGCCAGGCTCAATGATAGAGCAACTTCTCGTCCGTTCTCCAAGTGGTGAGCCACCATCAGGATTCTCGAGAAGTCCGAGCGGGGAGGGTATCTCCAAGACGCCGGCCTCCTGTAAATGGCGGTAAACTCGTTCGTCGTGGCGCAACGCTGGATGCTGTAAGTAAGGCTATTTTCCTGATAAACGGACGAAAGTCCGCTGTATGTGAATCACCTTCACTTGTTACTTGGTACAAATCTCTTATAGAGCCATAACCAAGGCGCTCAGAGCGCTGTAAAAAGGACATCTAGCTGTGCATTAAGGTCTGATCCTGATTTCAAGAGAAGAAGCGGGGCGGGAGGATCGAATTCGTCGAGAGGCCTACCGCGTTTGATTTTGCGATGTACCCTGATAAACTAGTGGGCGTGCGAGTAGAGCAATAGTACTTACTCGTCACACTTCGTGCGGATTGGCTTTTGTCGTCTTACGGTGCTTGGACTTCTGCCTGTTCTGATCGATGGGCGATTTTCTCCTGCCCACCGAAGGACTTTCCAGCAAAGGAAGCCCATTCACAGCATCGAATGATGCGGCAGCCACCTCCAAGGCTCTACCAAGAAGTGAACCGGGCCGAAGAGTTGCCGCCGGCCGGCACTTCCATTGCCTCCTAGAATTTGAACACCTTTCAATTTGCTCATCATCATCCACAACATTACCTCTCCCTGCTTCCTGGCACGCGTCGCTTTGTGGCTCCTTCGTAGGTGACACGTCGTCATCTCCTAGTCTCCCTCCGGACCTGTTGTTGAACGATCGCCAGAGCTTGATCTGAAGGGAAACGGTTTGAACGCCGCCACAGGATGCATCGCCATCGTCATGTACTGCTACTCGCCGGCCGTGATCCCGGTGATCTGTCCATTCATCATTCATACTTACGACCGCAATTCGTCCCTTACAAGTTACACAGCCTTATGGCATGATGCTAGGTCGTAATTCGCATCAGCCTCGCCCCACGCTTTCCTCTCGTTAGCACCATGGACAACCCGCCCGCCATCTCCGGTGAGTCGTGAGCTTTCAGCTACGCCCGCCCCTTCATAGACGTCGGAGCAGCTTTCGATGTAGCACTATCAGCACAGATTCAAAAACTTCAACTTACCGTTGACGCGCCTTTGTTTGATGCGTCAACCCCGGCGGAGCTGTTGACCATTATCGCGACCGAAACAGAACGGTATCTAGCGAAAGATTCGATTCATCGGGCATTGGACTGGTCTGCTAGTATCGTCGAGCCTCTTCTCAAGTTCTTGAGCGCTATCGACGCAGGTATTTCATCTCATCCGGAGCTGGGTGGTATTGTATGGGGATGTATACGTTTCATTCTTACGGTGTGTTTCTCCCTCGAAGTGTCGCCTAGCTTTTCACGCGTGTAGAAAAGGTGGCTTGTTCACATTCGAAGTACTTTGACATGATTGTCACCACCCTTACGGGTATTTCGCTTCGATTACATTTTTATCAAGACTACGCTCTCGTGTTATACAGAAATTCCAGCTCTGTACAACAGGTACGTGCCCAAGGCATATAATTTCAAAACTTATGTTTTCACATCAGGCTCTTGCACGCGTCTATGGCGCTATACTCGACTTTTGTCATGAGGTCCACTACGTCTTCCATAAACCTCATTCAAGGAAGCGAAGAGGTCTGTCGCTGAACTACATGATAATGCCTCAATTTGGACTAACCAGCTTCCAGGATCGTTGACGACACTCGCCATTTCTATTCAGCCATGGCGCGAGACCAAGATGCGCCAAATTGTCGAGGAACTTGATCGAGTACAGTCTTATCTCAAGGATGAGGTCGAGCACGTTGACAGAATGACCGACCTTCATACCCGCAATCACGTCGATCGACATTTGACGAATGTCGAACACTCGGCCCTCTGCATCGAAGCGGGGCTTTCGAAGGCGATCCAGGATATAGCGCTGCAAGCAGAGGTCGCTGCCAACAGCAGAGAAAAGCAAGAGTATTCGGAGAATGGTACCGATCCTCTTGCTTCGCTGACGTGTTACCTGACAAGTTATATGTCTAGAACGCCGATTCAAAAATTTGATTGCCAGCATACCTCATACTGAATGTGTCGATATACAGGAAGAGGTTTACGCCAGAATCGAGAATGATCCGTATCACGGTCGATGGTTACTCCATCATCCGGAGTATCAACGTTGGATAACAGGAAGTAGTGGTAATCGAATTTTGCGGGTAGTTGGAAAACGTATGTGTTACTAGTTGTTTTTGTTGACACTAGCTAACAGCGCTGTGTTTCTAGCTGGTGCTGGAAAGACCGTGTTAACGTAAGTTTATTCTGTCCGACAAACCAGATTGCTGTCTTAAGAAGCTGCAACAGATCCATGATAATCAAAGATCTTGCAAGGCACCAGAAAAGCCTACCTGTCTACGAGATTGCGGTGTCCTTCTTCTACTGTCGATACGACGATACCACTCGACAAAAGCCTTTGGATGTTCTAGGTTCAATACACCGACAGCTGCTGTTACAACTTCCTACGTACCTGCAGCTCCAGACGGAGACGTGTTTGTCGCACACCGTTTCGGAACTGCTCGACGCTATCTGTTCGACCGTCCGGCATTTCAGGCTGGTATACGTTATCATAGATGCACTCGATGAATGTCCTGCGGATACGCTCGATGTTTTACTACCCGCCCTAAAGCGGCTGGAGTTGAAGCTGCTCCTAGTCAGCCGGCCGATTTCGCGATTCTTGCTATATTTTGCGACTGCGTGGGTTATAGAAGTCACCGATACAGATGTTGCTCCAGACATTTGGCGCTACGTTCACAGGCGTGTTCACAATCCTGAAGAACACGAAGCCGCTCTTCATATCTCGAATCCAGCAGTATTCAACGAGGTGGTCGATACCCTTGTTACCAAAGCTGACGGAATGTTAGTTTCTGTCCATCTATGTCGTAGCTTTGTTAACCGTCATCTTAGGTTTCTATGGGTCAATTTTCAAATCCTGCACCTCTGCGAACAGAGAACAGACCACGACATCATGGTAGCGCTGGACTCACTACCTCGTGGACTGTTTGCTACCTTCCATCGCGCTCTCGAACATGCATACGAGCTATCAGGACCACGGCGCGCGCGCGTGAAGCGTGTTTTCACTTGGCTTATATCCTATGGTGGCCCGGTACCTCTTGATCTTTTGCAGCAGGCGATTGCCGTTGAGGAGATGGACGCCACATGGGATACTTCCAAGCTGGTGACGGATCCAAAAAGTCTGGTAGACGATTGCGCCAACTTGATAAGGCTCTCCCATGAAGGTGTTCAATTCGTGCACGCATCCGTTCGCGATTTTCTGCTCGAAGATAACGGACGAGATACCCCTTCTATGCGGTATTTTTCGTGCTCGTCAATACAGCAACAACATTGCGACGTCTTCTTCACATGTTGTAAGGCGTCTCGGCTTCTCGACTGCCTGAAAGATAGGATGCCATATACATCCTTGATCTCGTACATTCAAAACGACTCTCTTGCACACATTCGTCATATTGATGAGATAGGCGAGCCTCGTGACGTGCTTTCTACCTTCATGAGCATGCTTTGCTTGAACAAATTATCACCCTTCCATAGGTAGGTTTGCTCTTTCACTTCTCTCCTGGAAACGAGTCCTGATTGTCGGTTTTAGTCACTTCGACGACTTCATTGGTTTTGGCCCTGAAGCAAACTTTGACATGCTCACTCATCTGTGCGCCTACTTATCGTGCACTCGTATCCTGGGCCACCTGCTTCAGTCACAAGGTGGAAGTGTATGGCATATCGACAGCGGTGGGCGCACGCCATTGCATTATGCCACGGGATTTCTCTTTCCACCTATTCAATTCTTTGAAGTATCACCCGAATGTGCTCGTTTGTTACTACAAGCAGGCGCCGACGCCACTGCAGCGGACGACAACGCGCTTACCCCATTACACTACATCGCCACCAAACCTACCATCGCAGCCCCCGAGTGCGACACAGAAGTCATGTTGGCATGGATGCTGTTGGAGCACGGCGCGGACCCGAACGCGCAGAACCTCCAAGGTGTTCGTCCAGTTCACCTTGTAACCATAAACGACTACATAAATCGGCGTCTGCTGGCGTTTCTTGTCCAGCGTGGCGCGGATGTCAACGCTCGCGACCTCCACGGGGACACGCCTTGCATCTTCTCTTCCATAAATGTTGGGTCAGCGATGAGGATACGAAATTCCTCCTTACATGCGGAGCCGATCCCAACTTGGCGAACCACGCTGGCTTGACGCCGTTGCAGGTTCTGCTCACACGGCCGAGGGTGAAGAGCCAGTACGAGCGCCATTTGATCCGGCGTGTGGTTGGTATTCTTCTCGAAGGAGGCGCGCACGTTCAGCATGTGTTTGCTGAGCCTGAAGTAGCGGGTATGATTCGGAGGAAGTGGGGGAACGATAGGAAGATGATGCTGAAGCTTTCTTCGTTGGACGAGGGAGGGGTGAAGAAGAAGGCGCATTTTGACGGGCCGTGCCGTTTGGGCGAAGTGGTCTCTTCGTGGCATGTCGCGTATAGCTCACCAGACCCGCTTCTGCGACGTGATAGTTCCGAGGACCAGTTTCTGGGTGATCTGCGCACAAGTTCTCTTCGGTAGTAGTTGACTTTGTGGTACAGTTTTGATGTCTACTTGCAGTTTCAAGGGCCTTGTATATTTCCTGGGGGAGAATTTATGGTTGTCAATCAATTTCGAATTAGCACAACCCGATGATTTCTCAGTCGTTGCTTTTGTCTGTAAACGTCAGCTCATGATTGTCCAGCGATAGATCTGTACAAGAAGTGACCGATCACGAAATCGGGCGCACAGATCTGCTCGTGCGGTCCTCGCGTGCTGTAGATGCCGCATTCCGGCATACGCTGACGCGGGCAAGTAGCAGCTTGGTAGCAGCACGTCCTCCCTCACAGTATAAACGGTACCATTTTCATGCAAGACAGATGTTTGTATTATACAGAACATTTCACGAAGATTTGAACAAGAAGACAAAGACGAGGTGTTGCAGCGGCAGCCCAGTCTGCTGAACCAATTCAACCCTATTTCCCGCCACTGACCAGGAAGCCGGAAGATACTGTGTTATCCTAATAGTATGTTCAATGCTAGAAGGGGTCGTTTTGGGGACCAGAAGAATGAGGTCCACTCGTATTTGGCTAATGCCGGGACGCGGCATCTGCAGCACGCGAGGACCACGCGAGCAGATCTTGGATCTGTACCTCAAGCACCTAGGAGGCCGGCCCAATTTCCGGTATTCAAGATCTCATGCCGGTGTTCTATCAAAACCAGAACCAAGCACCGCCACACAAAGTGCTCAATCTTCGACTTTTACCCCCTCAGAAAAGCCCCTTCACAATGCTAGATACTCGGATATCAGGATTCATTCCCCTAAGCAGCCTCACACCTAACCTCCTCCGAACGCTGGACCACGCCTCATGTATTGTTCCAATCAAAGGTCACTCATCTCTCATTGAGTCGCGCCTGTGGGTCCCTCATACTTATTTCGCTGACGCCACATCTTGACTACCGAGAGAGAGGCACACTATACCAGGTGTCACGGTCGGACCTCGACCTAACGTTCACTGAGGACCGAGTTCAACGTTCCCATATCTATCTACTCCTGTCAATTGTATTGCCCAACAAACTACCACCTATTCAATATCGCGTCTTCCTCCGAAGTGACCGCATTCGAGACCCTATGTCATCCCACATGACAAGCCAGCTGTGGAAACGGCATCCACAAACATTTATATTTGCTGACTAATGACACAGTAATCATAGATACCATGTTTAGAGCTCCATGCTCTCATCAAAATCGACGAACATCTTGACTGTTTTCCACCCAATGAATGTCGGTCACGTCGGGGTTCAAGCTAGTAACCTCCAACAGCTTGTCGGACTCTTAGATGCTACTTGACTTGCGATATCATCCTGGCTAATTTCGTCGCAATGCTCATACAGGTCGAACACCTACTCCGGACTGGTTCTGGTGAGTAGTACATTGTTCATCACAAAGACGGCATGCCAATTTCATGCTAGAGCCTGGCTACTCGTCCCATACACCGAGTTCTCATTGAAAGCATAACTCCGTTGGCGACTAAAATAATCTCGAAATTCAATTCTGTGCACTTGGACGCAACGATTTCCATTTTACTATAAGCACACACTGACCCTGCCAGAACGTTCGCATACACGAACTTACGAAGTACGTAGCCTGGGCAGACGAGTCTCCGCATGGACCTCGCCATCGCATCTTGATATTTAAAAGGCCCTCTACTCCTCCGGAAGGAGGAGTGAGCGCCCTCAGAGCAGACACGTTGTCGACGCCGACGCCTGATGTATTCTCGGACGCCAGCATGTCGTAACCCTCGCCCCGGCGCTTAGCCCGTGATGAGGCCTCCTCATCAATCATTTACATACATCAGCTATCTCGGCAACTTTACTGATCCTCTATATCTACCCTCTTTATCCCCAACATGGCCAACTATACGCTCCTCCCGATGGCCCCCTCCTCCTTCGACGAGGAACGAAGTGAGTTTCGTCTTTTCAGCTCTTGCCCTGACGTTGTTAAATTGCGTTTAGGTATAGGCGACAACGATTCGGACGTTGCTAGTGTGGACATCGATTTCAATGCTAAGACACGAGAGCACGCTAATCTCAGGCGGTCCCTCAACGGACGACATACTGCTTTACTCGCCATTTCATCCGGAATAGGTCCGTATATTATCCGTCATCACACCTCCCGATACCTATCCACGATTCGTTCCGCCTGCAGGTACTGGTCTTTTCGTGAGTGACTCATTGTGCGGACTGTTCGCGTCCTCATCGTTCTATAGCTCGGTTCTGGGTCTGCACTGTCCAACGCTGGTCCACTGGGTATCTATCCGTGCTCTACATCCTAATCATCGGGATGGGGCTCACTGGTTCGCTTTCCAGGTCTTCTGCTTGGATATGCCTTGATGGGATTGATCACTTCTGGCGTCGCCTTCATCAGTGCTGAGACGGCGGCGTTCCTGCCCGTTAGTGGAGGCTTCATTCGTACGTATTCCAATACAATAACGGCCACATACCTCATGTCCATCTTCTTAGGTCACATTCCCATGTTTACGGATCGCGCTTTGGGAATCACTGTGAGTCAAGCTGTTACGAGAAGTCGGCTTCGTTCTGAAACCGCTTATAGGTGGGATGGATGTTCTGGTACCTACTAGCAATTTTTGCAGCGGCAGAAGTTGTCGCTGCGTCCAGTCTAATCGGATATTGTGCGCGATTTTCCTGGTAAAAAATGCGCGCATCTCATACAAGTATTGACCTCCAGGGAGACCGGACCTCAGTCCTGCAATATTCATAAGCGTTTTCGGCTTCCTCATGGTCGTCTTCAACTTCCTTCCCGTTCGGTTTTATGGAGAGCTAGAATTCTTCTTCGGGATTCTCAAGTCTTTGCTTATTATCGCCCTTATTCTTGCGGGAATCATTGTGGATGTAGGCGGATCTCCGACCGGCGAGGTGCGTGTGTACCTTACAATACGGTGCATGTGGTGAACTCATTTTTGACGCCAGTACATCGGTGGCAGGAATTGGCACCCAAAACCTATCAAAGAATACCTAGTATCTGGTGGCACTGGACGTTTCCTCGCGGTCTGGAGTACACTTAATAAGTCGTCTTACACCTCCGTACCCCTCCTTCCTGACATGAACGCCAGTCAACGCGGCGTTTGCTATGGGAAACATCCAAATTACGACAAGTATCGGTTCAGAAGTCATCAATCCGCGTGTAAATCTCCCCAAGGCTATGAGACGCGTATTCTGGAGAATCTTCTTCTTTGTATGCAATGTCTCTCTATATTTGGACGCAGCCTGATAATCATGATGCTCACAGTACATCGTGTCTTTGATTGTTGTCGGTTTACTGATTTCTGCGGACGACCCTCGCCTGGGAACTGGTAGCGATATCGCGTCATCGCCGTTCGTTCTGGCTTTCAATACCGCTGGCATCAAAGTCTTCCCCTCGATCATCAATGCGGTTGTAATCACTAGTGCATTTTCGTCTGGGAACGGTGTGATATTCCTCGCATCGCGCACGCTTGTCGGGCTTGCCTCAGACGGCTCTGCCCCTCGATTCATGCTGAAGACCAATCGCGTCGGGTAAGAATAAGTTCTGCTTTCTTTGGAGTGGCGTGTAGACTAACAGTTTGTCGAAGAGCACCATACTGGGCCGTGGCATCATCATGCATTTTATTGCCTTTGGCTTATCTGAATTGTGGTGGCGATACACCGACTACGGTCTTCAACTGGTTCACGTCATTGATGTCTGTGTTCCAATTTCTTCATCATGGCGTTACGCTGACCGGGAGCACACAGTGCTGTGGCGGGGTTGAACATATGGGTCGTTATCTGCCTCGCCTATGTCCGATTCTACTGGGGCATGAAGAAGCGAGGCTTCAACCGCAACGATCTCTTCTACAAGAGTTGGGGTCAGCCTGGAGTTGCTAGTGCGTACATGATGTTCTTTCGCTTTGCGCGATGAATGATGGCAGCCCAGTTGCGTGTGGTATTATGTGTTCCCTCATAGTGTTGTTCTCTGGATTCGCCGTCTTCTTCCCGGGCAACTGGTCTGTCTCGGTTTTCCTGTCGAACTATGTAAGTGACACCGGTCGATGGTTATTTTAACCTTCGTTGAACATACGCCGAATAGATAAACTGCTTCGTGTTCGCAGTCCTTTACGTTGCGCTGAAACTCACAATCAAATCCCCGTGGATCTCCTATGAAGACATGGATTTCTCCCAGATGGATGCGATCAAGGCTGAGAAGAAGGCGCAAGAGCTTCACACAGACACGTCTAAGAGAAACTCTTTGATGCGTAGATCTTGTCGCCTATACTATACACAATTCTTCAAGAAACGTTATCATTGTACGATAGGAATCCTGCCGCGGCTCAAGGCGGCAACGGTCCGAGCACGTGGCCGTGATGACCGACCACTTCTCTCACCATCTGTGACGCGATTCAATATCGTATTAGTCGCGCGCGCCGCATTCTGGCTCGGTTAGATAGACTATCTCGCCCGAATTGATGCCTCTTCCTAGGAACAAGATACACAAAAAGCGACTGGCCCCAAAGGCGATATGCAGTGCAGATGCAACACCTCTAGGCGACTCCTACATGGGACGCATGGATAATGCGGAAGGATGGAATGCCGTGATTTCCATTATCTGTGAAGGATTCAAGTTACCAGGCTTGGGGAGCTCTCGTCTTGAGGAATGCATTTAAATCATCGCCTTTCAAAGATTTGACGACGCGTCACGGTCTCAAGAAAATTCACGCCAAGTTTGACACCATCTATGCGCGCTTAGATGGCGCGTATGAGGCTTATAAACACGAGGAGAAGATTACTGGTGGGATCATTGGCGTCTACGCCCGGATGTGCGCTGATGACCTGATACGCGACAGGCTATATAATAAAGGTAAGCACTACTTGGAATGCCATAGACTCCAAGCTTATCGTAGAAATGAACCAGGATTCTTGCGGCATATATTCCCTCTTCTTCGTGTACCAACGGCTCGGCACCTCGCTCTGCGAGCCCTCTGTGCAATAACTCACAGTCTCAGCACTCAAGGCCGACTTGAAGTTGCTCGCGATCATAGGTTTCTTCAAAGGTCTCTTGAAGACTTCCCAGATGACCCAGTGGGCTCGGAATTGGGTGTCGTCGTTCTGTCTCATGTCATTGATGCAGTCATCGGCTTTACTGCAGACAGTACGCCTCCCCAGCTGTTCAAGGAGCTAGACATGGCGTCCATACTACAGACTGTCGTCGACAGCGCCAAATACCCCTTCACATCCCCGTATCTTCTGGGTCATGCCCACGCCCTGTTTGCAATTTATAACTGCGCCGCTCACTTTTTTGGTTGCCGGTCTTCGTAGTACTAGTCTCGCTTTCAGATGCAGCTCTCTAGATGCACTTCTAAGACTTTACGATCACGGTTCCGAAACCCACCATCTCTCCACAAACACCGCTGACCTAATCAAGACGATTCAGCACCTCCCAGGATACCAACATTTTGAAAACGCGACCGTTTCAGCGACGATCTCGGATCTCGTTCTCGCCATGGCGAAGTACCAGACCCATAAAGACTTGTACAAGCTTGGGCTTGTATTCGCGGAAGTTTCCATTCGTATTCCCCAGATAGAGTTCTCTTTCCCGTCGAGTGCCGTTGTCGTTCCTAGGGGCACGTCGACAAGTTTCAGTGTGTTGCAGATAGATCCAATCCAGATCTGGATAGATTCCATCCCCAACTGCGCCACCGCCATCCGCGAACACGGCAAAGGATCAGAGCAACATCTGGCTGACATCCTGGAAATCAAGTATCTTTTTCAGCCCCCGGAAAAAGCATCCGAAATGGAGAGGGCTTTGGACTTGGCGGAAAAGGGCGTCGGGCGTTACCCAGATTGCGCATTTTTCTACGACGTGCTCTGTGTTCGTGGCTACGGGGAGCACGAGGATGATGACGCATCCAGTCTGAAGTGGGCAAAGAAGGGTTTGAAGTGTCGCGACACACCTCGTTTTCTCCGGCTGGATCTGCTACACTATGCCGTTACCTGGGCGGGCTATCTTGGCGTTCTGAAGATGAAGACTGCGACGACAACGGAGTATGCATGGACAGAAGGCTCGGCCTTTCTGATAAGTGCGTTGGAGGATTCGGAGACGTATATCAAGGAAGCACCTCCGGATGCAGTCTTTCTCAAAGACATGCTTTCTTGGAATCTTCTTCTTCGCATTGTCCTGAAGGGTCCAGAAATTCCTTTGGGTTCAAGCGAGTTCAAGGTCGTGTACCACTTCCTCGCCGACTACATCGCTGGATCTCATTCTTTCTCAATATACGATTCAACAGATCAAGAATACCGAAAGCCTTCGGACACTCATCGGCGCTCAAAGTGAACGTACAGCCCTGTATGTTGCACAAGAGGCGGTCGTCAAATTATACGCGGAATCCGTTGCAGAGTGGGGCACGGCCATACGAAGAAATGACAGGGTACACGCCTGGGAATCGCATCCGCCTAAGGACGCCGATGAGGCTCTCGCTAAATGGTTGGAGGACTTGCCGGTCGACGACTCAACTGTCTATGTATGTAAAACCTCCCAGTCGAGCCCAACCATTAACTTCAATGCCGTCGCGTTGTATTGATGCTCGTGGTGTCGGAACTGTAGTGCAGTACTGAGAAAGTGCTCGCTTTGCGAGAAGTCGAGGTATGTCGGAGCTCGTTAAGACTTTCTATCGGGCTCAAATTACCCTTTTTTGCAGATACTGCGACGCGCTTTGTCAAAGAGCGCATTGGAAGGAGCATAAAAGGCACTGTCGACCTCAATAGTGATGTAAGCTCGACGTTACCGTCGAGTCACTAAGCTGACAGTCGCACGTTAGTTACAGGATCAAAGCGTCGTGGTTAACCGTCGTGGTCGAAGTACAGGAATAAGTAGCTAAGTTCGTCCGATCGTTGGGTATGTAAATATAGTAGTATGTCCGTTATGTCCGTGTGTCCATGTAAGTGGGCTTACACTCGCCCGTCCTCTGAAAAAGAAACAGTGCGAAAAAATTTCGAAGGTAAGGAAACAAAAAAAAAAATGGAAACAAACAAATCATCATCAACCGGCGTCGGGTGCGTCAAAACCCAGTGGGAAAAAGCTACCGCGCTAACCCACTGTCCGAAACCGGCTAAAAATTCCAGAGGAAGCGGCTCTGCAGATGGAGGCCAGACCGTTAGGCTACGCGCGCCATGGTCACCGAGCTTCCCAAACGTCCAAGGCTTCGCAGTCCGTAAGTTCTGTACGTGACAGCCAGTGGTCGTGACCGGCGTCGTACCCTCTCCATCGTACGAGGTACTGCCGACCGCGGCCGCGTTTCCTCTCGTCAATTATCTTCTCGATGAAGTATTCTTCAAGGCCGTCGTCTGTCATGATCGGGCCAGGTTGTTCTAGGCGCCGCGAAGGAAAGAGATCGTCGTTGTTTGGCGTGTAGCGACGTAACAGGGAACAGTGGAATTTCGGGAACTCGTTCGATGTAGGGATATCTAGAGTGTATGTCGAATGGTCAGTATCCTTGTCTAATATCGTGTAAGGGCCATCAAAGCGGGGGAAAAACTTAGCGACCCGCTTCTCATTCTTCTTGTTCGTTTTGTTTGCATAGTTCCTCCGCCGGTGGAATGTTGACAGTAGTACTCGTTCTCCAATGGCGAAGTCCGGGTCAGCATTGCGATGTTTGTTCGCGGAAGCAGCCTGTGTTACTTTTGAAGCAATGAGCGCGTCTTGGGCTATAGCGGTGTCGCGCGTAAGTCGGTCGATCAGTTCAGTCGCCAGTTTCCCCGCATCTGAGAATGTTTGAGTGCCTGGCACGATGGGTGGCATGACCCTAGGTGAGCGTCCCATTCGCAGCTGGAAACCTGAGAAGCCAGTTGAGGCGTTGACGGTGTTCATAATGTTGAAGCGGATGACCGGAAGAGCCTTCACCCAGCCTTTCTGCTGCCGGTCGACGTGGAATCTGATGGCTTCGTTTACCGTCTTGTTTGGGTGAAACGAAGATGACATTTTAATTTTAATACCGGACAGTAGAGTCGGACGCGAGTATAGAATAAAAAAAGTACTCACGAATAAACTCATACTCATCATGCAAGCCAAGAGTATACTCGCACGTGAGTAGAGTAGAGTCTAGAGTCTATGGTGAGTCTAGAGTTTCAGTTTGGGGCCACGAATACTCGATAGACTCATACTCATAAATATTCGTGAATACTCATGAGTATTCTTATATTCGTGAGTATTCGTGAGTATTCAGCTCCTAATATATATTTTTTGAACAAAATGAACCCCGTGAGCATTGAACCCACGGAGCTCAGCCATTTCTGTGCATCAGCACAACAACGAGTATAACCACTGCGCCAAAAGGGCATATTCATTATACAATTTCAGTCCAGATCACACATAATTAGGTAAAATGCCATTAGCAAAAAAAAGGACAAAGGCCATGAAGGCCATACAAAATGTTGTGCTACAAACAAACCTGATGCGAGTACTGTTGCGAAGCGACGCATACGACGCATCAGGTGAAGAGTATGATACATCTAATATACAAAAAAACTACAAAATCGTCCACAAAAACGAATACTCTACAGTCCGTGAGGAAGAAGGGGTGCGCGCCCGAAAACTGTAACGTAACAGTCCACATAGTACTCAGCTAATCCGTACTCAACAGTCCGCATTTCCCGTTCTGACATCAGAGAGCCACAGATCAACTTGTGAGCGGCCTGTGAAGTTCCCGCCGGCATTGGTGGAACACGACACCAGCGTCGCATCACCCGGTACAAAGCAGCCAGGACAGACGCGCGTCCCGTAAACGTTGCTGCCGCCAGCCCCATCCGACCCCAGTCAATGCTCTCCGGGACGACTCGGCCGTTGAAATTGCGTATGAAGCGGTTCTTCCTGGTGGAGTCGGAGTGGCACATTTTGGAGTCGTTGCTCCCCACTTTCAAGGTATGTTCTTTATTGTGTTCGGTTTTTATTGTCTCATGACATTTGCAGCGTCTCCAACGTGCGACAGTGCTTCTCTCGTCGAGCAAGTACTCCACGCTGCACGAAGTCATTCCCGTGTTCGACCTGCTCACCAAGGGTCTCGAGAAGCAGCTGCTTCGAACGGACATCCCCGTCGTGGTCCGCAAGGCTGTCCAGCGCGGCCTCATCGTTCTGGACAAGTATTACTCCAAAACGGATGATTCCGTGATGTGGAAGACTGCGATGCGTGAGTTTTCTCTCTTTTGGTTCAACCGCTTGTTAATTTTTGGTTTAGTGCTACACCCGAAGCATCGCGGGCACTACTTCACGAATCAGAAGTGGGAGCAGGCGTGGATCGATACCGCTGTCAGCGCCGCTCGCAAAGTCTGGCAAGAGGATTACAAGCCACTCATCAAGGCAGTCCCACCTCCGCCCGAGGTTGATTCGGACGACGACACCTACGATATCTATGCTGCAGTTCATTCCTTCCCAGCCGTGTCTCAGACAGATCCATTCGATGCTTTTATTTCAGCGGACGCCACGGATGACGATGGAATCGATTACTGGGTTTCGAAGTCCGCACCGCACAATGCGGAGTTTATCACCCCACAACAAGCCCTTGCCCGGATGGCTCTCGACTTCTTGAGCTGTCCCGCCACTAGTACTGATGTCGAACGACTCTTCTCGCACAGTGGTCTTGTCGTCTCCAAACGACGACACAATCTCGCTGCGGACTCAATTCGAGAGACCACGATACTTGGACAGTGGCTTGCCATTGAGGATCTTGTCCCCGAGCAGAAGATTGCGAAGTTCTTGCACAATCGGAAGTTACAGAAGAAGGATTTGAATGAGGACCTCTCGACCGACTGGACGGATTCGGATGCAGACGCAGACGGAGGTGACGATTCCTCGGAGGATGCTGCACCGATGGATGTTTCCGATTCAGAGGTGGAGGTTGTCGAGGAGGTTGTCGAGGAGGATGAGGTTGTCGAGGAGGACGAGGTGGTTGACGAGGATGAGGTGGTTGACGAGGATGGGGATGATGTTGAGGAGAACTTGTGGACCAAGAGGAAGGGGAAGGGCAAGGCTGTTGCACAGTCGGAGGAGATGGACTTTTCTGATTTCCGCGATGGTATGGATCCTGTCTCAGAGTTTGACACGGGTCATGATGGTGATGTTGAGATTGACGATGATGACGATGATCTCTATGAAACGATTGAGCAGGTAGTTTTGGTTCGACGGCGCAAGCCTGCTTCTTCACCTCAGGATACTACTGATATGGATGCTACTGATATGGATATAACTTGATACACTTACGACCTACTTACTTTAATCTTCACTGTCTTTATGTTTGAATTTGCTTGCTGATACGTGAGTATACTCGAGTATACTCGGATCGTACTCGAGTACTCGAATACTCGAGACTCATGAAGTACTCTCGAGTAGAGTAGATATTCGAGTAGAGTCTCGAGTGAAGACTCGAGTCTTGAGTATTGGGTTTGAGGTAAGAGTTACTCATACGATGAGTCCGAATATACTCGAGTATGGACTCGTGTCCATCTCTACCGGACAGTGCGGTAAAAGCTTTCCAGAACTTTGAGACAAACAGTTTGTCGCGGTCGCAGAAGATGTCGTCGGGTAAACCATTCTCGCAGTACCAGTCATTAAAGAAGACGTTTGCAAAATCTTCAGCGGTAATATCGGTACGTGTGGGTATGATGCGCACGTCAGATCCTAGTCGGTCTGTCATGGTAACGATTGCGTTGTAACCCTCGTCATCTGGCAGTGGGCCAATGAAGTCAATGCCTATCGAGGATCCGCGGTCGTCAGGAACGGGCGTTGGGTGTAGTGGACCTGCTGGCTTAGTGGTTGTCCCTTTATTTCGTAGACAGTCGACACATGCCGGGATGTATGCCTCACGCAGGTCCTTAGCCATGTTCGGCCAATAGTAAGCGTCGCGAAGGGCAGCATACGCTTTGTCCGCGCCGGCGTGTCCCAAGGAGTCGTGGGCCAAACGGAAGAGCGTCTCGCGAACAGTACCGTGTCGAGGGATCAGTAGACGGTCGCCTATGTACCATAGTCCATTTCTTTCCGACACGTTCGGCAGTATCTTGTTCCCTTCGATGAACTTGCTGCAGAATTTGTCTTCGGTGTAGCCCTTCTTTATATCATCCAGGATGCTACTGTCAGACGTGACCTTGAGTACGGTGGCTACTGGTGTCGTCTGTGGTGGCCAGCATGCCGAGCGGTAGTCGTCGTCGGCGTCGATATCATTAGGTTCAGGGTCATCTGTGGGGCAGTATCGGGACAGGGCATCAGCGACGGTGTTGTCGGGCCGGGGATGTACGTGATCGTGAAGTCGTACTGGGACATCACTTCCATCCACCTTGCTTGTCGGCGCGATAAGTCCCTTTGGCCGTCAAAGTTTTCCAGCGTGCGGTGATCCGTATACACGATGAATTCAGTTCCAATCAGGTCCGTGCGCCAGCGTTTCAGTGCACGGATTATCGCGAGCAGTTCCTTTTCGTGGACCGGGTAATTTAGTTGTGCCTTCTTCAGCTGCATGGAGTCGTAGGCTACGGGACGCGCAGATTCCCATGTAGGGCCATAAGAGAGGACGGCGCCTGTCCGAAGGTCACTGGCGTCGCATGTCACGAAGATTTTGTTGGTTCCGGACGTGTCGTCGTGGTCGATTACTGTCAGGCATTCACGGGAGACCACGATGTCCTTAATGGCGTCGAAGGCAGTCTGGTGTGCCAGTGTCCACTCAGGGAAGTTGGCCCGTGCAGCGTCCGTGGTCAGAGGTGTGAGGATGGCCGTTTGTTCGGCCAGGCGTGGTAGGAAGTTGGAGAGATACCGGACAAGACCGAGGAAGGAGAGGACCTCTGTAGTGGATTTAGGGCGCGACCAGTTTACAATCTTTTCGGCTTTCTTGTAGTCTGCTTCGATTCCCCGGCGCGAAATGTGGTGTCCAAGGAAATCGATGCCGGTGCGGAAGAATTGTGACTTTTTGTCGTTACAGTACAGTTTTGCTTTCCTCAATGCATCTAGTATCAGTCGCACATGTTGGACGTGTTCTTCGAGTGTTTGTGACCAGATGATGATGTCGTCTAGGTAGACGTGGCAAATGACACCGATGTATTGCCTAAGCGCGTCGTTTACGCGTCGTTGGTGTACAGCTGGAGAGTTCTTGAGTCCCTGCGGCATGACGAGCCATTCGAAGGTGCCCAGCGGTGTATTAATGGCAGTGTACTTGATGGAGTCTTCGTCCATGAAAGTCTGGAAGAAGCTGTCGGTCATATCCATCTTCGAGAACCACTTGCCCTTTCCGGCATCAGATAGGATCTCATCAACTCTCGGCATGCGGTAGTTGTCGCTGACAGTGTTGGCGTTGAGTTGTCTGTAGTCGTTTACCCATCGCGGAAGCGCGTTAGGGTCGGATTTCGGTACCAGAAAGGCTGGGGACGCGTATTCGGAGTGGGAAGGACGTATGCGTCCAGCTTCCAAGTGACGGTCGACGAGTGTTTGCCACGCGTCTCGGTATTTCTTGGGGCTGCTGTACGATCTGGAATTGATCTTCTTCTCGGCATCCTTTAGCTTGATTGACATTTTAAATGTATCGGTCGGCATCTCCTTGATGTGCGGGACAGGTTTGAACACGTCCGCGTATTGCTGCTTTGTTGCGGTCTCTAGGGCCTCGCATCTCTTCATTGTCGCAAGTTCCTCCATCTTTTCTCGAACAGCAGCAATGGGGTCGCGTTCGCACAGCGCAATGTAGTCTGTGTCAGTGCAGCATTCGCTGCGTAGGCCGTCGCGGTCGTATTTCGGAAAAGGGAGCGCGTCGTTAGAGGATCTTGCATCTCGTTCCTTCGCCTTTCGTTGTGCTTGGGCGTTGACTTTCCTTACTTGGTTGGATTTTGACGGCGGTTTGAGGATGTCGAAGGACGTTGTCTTGTCAATCAGTGAACCGGTGTCTATATCCAGAACGAGTTTATTACATTTCAAGAACGGTAAACCGAGGATCAAATCGGAACATAAGCCAGTGGTCACAATAGCGCGTACAGTGCGTGATTTCCATCTTTCATTGCGGTCAAAAACTTTCAATTTCACCCATTCGGTGAGCGTTGTTGCAGAGTCGGTAGCTGAAGATAGTGCGGTTGTTATCTGTATCGGTTCTGGTAAAGGGCGGCGGCGGAAAGAATTTTGCAGGACGATGCGCTCATCAATCAATACTAGATGGGAGCCAGAGTCAATAAGGGCGTTCACAAACAGTGGACCCGAGCAAGCCTTTGTACGGATGGCGCATGGCCACCGTACGTGAGGGACAGCAAACGGGGCGGTCTCCGTGGAAATCATACAAATAGGGTTACTCACGGGCGGTGCAGACATGGAACGGTCCAAGATGTTCACGACCCCGTCTTCGTCGGACTCATCGGATTCGCTGTTCATACCGAGGACGGAGTGCGCGTTCGTTGGAGCAGCGAGAGAGGCAGGAAAGTTTCCGCGGATGTGTGCGACAGGTTCGATTGTTGAGACTGGGGCGGTGTTAGCGCGTTTAGGGGCATCCGTCGCGAGCGTCGCTCCGTCTGACATCGTAATTCCTTTGTAGGTGGATCCTACGGGGAAGCCGTTCGGGCATTCGCTCGAGATGTGTCCCACGTCACGCCTGCGGCATTTCATACACCCGCGGTGCTTGCGAAGGTATTCTTTTTCGGAGTCGGTGAGGGGAGGGCATTTGATGATAGCGGTGTTGTTGGAGGAGGAAGTCTGTGCATTATTATTGGAGGAGGAGGAGCGCGGGTTCGTGTTTGCGTTCGTATTCTGGCGTTTGTTGGGCAGGGTGATAGAAGCAGTCCCGGCGCGGTCGCGCTTCGTCGCGTTCCCGACCATCTTTGCTACCTTCTCCTGCTCGTCATTCCACTTCTTCTCGATATCCCTCATGCCCGCGACGAAGTCCCTAATCTTCTTTTCCTTCTTCAGATCTCTGTTGTTGTTATGTTCGACCTGGAGAGAGGGGAGCATGCGCGTGCGCAAGTGGTCAAGGAGGCGTTCTTCGGTGATAGTGTTCGGAGTGGAGGACAGAAGCAATGCTGCAACGGATAGGCGGTTGTACCAGGCATGGAAGGTTTCGTCGGTGCTCTGTGCGCACGATAGGATATCTGTGCGTAGTGTATCCGACCAGTCGTCGCGTAGGAATTCCTTGCGCATCTCCTCGGCCACATCACCGATTGACATCGCGTCCCAAGCGGCGCTGTTGTTCTTGTAGGCATTCTTTAGCATGGGGTCCTGGAAGCCGGTGGCGAGGGTGGCGATGATGGTGGAAGGATCAATGGCACGGATTTTCATGTAATTCCCAGCGGCATATTCCCACTCGTTGATGTCTGCGGGCGTGATATCGTCCATGCCGGCTTTGAACATGGGTACGCTCTTTGGGTTCGTCGTTTCGACACGTGTCGATGCGGAAGCCGTGGCAATGCTGTCGGTGGTTGTGGGCATGGTGATTGACGGGAGGCTGGGGTGGGCTGTCGGTCGTTTCTTGGGGCGTAGGAGCGGATGGTGGTAGTCCGACTCTGAGGAGGTGTCAGAGTCGTCATGGGCAATGACGGTGGTTTTGGTCTGTTTGTTCGTCATCGAAGCGTCTTGACCCGGCGTTGTGTGATGGTGTGTGTTCGGCGAGATCTCGCGACTGGTGTCGTTAGGAATGTGTGGCGAGCTAGGCGGGGTGGTGAGGGGTGATGAGCCTGTCGTTTCTACCATTCCACTCGATGTCGCTTGGTTCTTCGATTTTAGCCTGTTGGATCTACGGTTCATGGTGATCTTTTCGAGCGTTGTTCTCAGTAATTCTGTGGCGTGGAACATTGTCGGTCTCGTTGTATCGCCCAAGTTGTAAATGGCGGATACGTACTGTAGTGACTTCAGTCGGTGTTCGGTTCGTTCGGTGTCGGTGTCGTTGTCAGTGCTAAAGCAGCTTTGAGACTGCTGTAAAAAAAAAAGTGTAAGCTCGACGTTACCGTCGAGTCACTAAGCTGACAGTCGCACGTTAGTTACAGGATCAAAGCGTCGTGGTTAACCGTCGTGGTCGAAGTACAGGAATAAGTAGCTAAGTTCGTCCGATCGTTGGGTATGTAAATATAGTAGTATGTCCGTTATGTCCGTGTGTCCGTGTAAGTGGGCTTACAAGTGATTCGTTGTGCAACTTCGGCGAGTAGTCTGTTTACATTCAGTCGTTGAAGTATTCTCGCTCCACGGCGCAATCCCAAGACAGTCTCGAAAGGCATAGTCGTGGTCGTGTTCTGTGGCGCGTGTTAGCTGCAGGGCAGGTGTCCATGAATAATAGGTTGCACCTACTGTTGCAAACCAAGCTTCACAGAACGACTCCCTCAATCCATCCCAACAAATCTTTATTCATCTCTTCTGGCCGCTGCATCATAATCCAATGCCCCGAATCATAGTCTTGGAAAGTAAAGTTCGGCGCGTACTTGTAGAAAGGGGCTCGCATGAACGCGGGAATACAATTGTAATCGCGAACGGCACCGCCGAAAAAAGCCGGCTTCCGAATGGTCCAGTCAACTTCTGGTATGTCTACACAAGATGAGTTGGGTTTGTTGAGGCGGCGGAGTTGAGCAATCATCGTACTCTCGCTATCCTTCCACTCGACGTCGGACGTCATAGTTTTGTACCAGTTGAGTGCGGGCGCGATACCAGAGGCAAGAAGGTCTGTTTTGGCGCGGTCGTATTCCTACAATTGTCAATTCATCAACACCTGATAGTCAAAATGGAACGGAATGTACCTCTTGAGAGAGGAAGAACTCCGTCATCGATCCGGACTCTAGCCACTGTTGCATCGCGCCTGTAGGGGACCACGCAGTAATGGTCACCCTCGGATCTTTAGCATAAACGAGCGAATAGAAAGAGTCGATGTTGTTGCGAATTATGTCTGCAGCGTTGTCCTGGGAGAAGAAGGCCCAGTATCCCCACGCGTCGTAGCCCAGGGCTTGCGCGCTCTACACAACGGTTGATGTTACTAGATCAAGTGCGAATTGTTGGAGGAAGCTTACCTGATTTTTCAAGGTTTCAAAGTCGAACCCGGGAGGAGGCACGTACCCAGCCGCGTAGAACGCAAATGCGATAAAACGGTCCTGATAATAATTCACCAAGCGAGCGGCCGGCCTGCAGCCCCTTCACAAATGTCAGCCTTGCCTTGAGGTGATGATTGAATGTGCATCGCTCACCAATCGTGTCCAATGGCAACAACCTTTTCGGCGTTCTCTTCGTCGAGTATTTCGACGATGTCTTTGGTGATCAGACTACTCTTGTAGGCCTCAACCTCGATAGGCTTCGCGGTGCCACCATACCCCAACATGTCGGGGACAACAAGACCATATCCTTGAGCAGCGAAGAAGGTGATTTGGCGATGCCAGTCGTATGCGGTACCCGGGAAGCCATGGAGGAAAAGCAAATACGGCTTCGACAAAATCCTAGGAGAAGAGAAGTAGTAGTGGTACTTGAGACCGCGAGAAACAACGAAGTCTTTGTAGTGCGTTGAGTCTAACATGACGAGCAAGGAGTCGGACGACCATCGCGATCTACAGATTATGTTAAGTAGAAAGAAATGCAGATTCTTTGGGGTAGCGGTACGATATTCAACCACCCCAAAAGGCGGTTGGCAATCCGGGAGCGGAGATTCTTTGGGGTGGCGGTCCATTTGTCAGTAGCCTTCGTCTGATGCAGCGCAGTTCGTAATGCATGACTGATGTTCCGTCAGCAGAGAATTTGGGCGCTGGAAGGTGAGCAAGCTTAATTTTGGGTAGGTACCGCCTTCATATCCGGGGCAGCGACACCCAAAGCGGAATAAGAGGCCGACGGCGATGTCTTGCCGTGAGATTGGTACGAGTCGCTTTCGTGCATCCGACTCTGCCTCCCCTTTTCGCCTTTTCGACAGGGACTCAGCGCACAGCCGCTGGCTCATGTTTTGCCAATCGAGCAAGTAAGTACAGTATAAGCCGCCGTACTTCAAGAACCAAAGCTTGTCTCATGTCAAGAGGTGCACTGCCAGTAGAAATAAGTTGGAGATGGAAAGGAAAAAATGACTCAATAGGGGACAAGTACCACCGACTGGGTTAGGGTTTCCACCCCAATCAAACACTCCGTTTGGGCTTCAAAAGCAATATCATTGCAAGCCCATACTACCTCGGAACATAGGAACCAAGAGCTCGCGCGACTTCGCCAATCTTGCCATCCAGGCGCCCATGACGCGTCGAGGTACGCTACACCGCCCTCCTATAAGAATTTCGTCAAAAATGGCAGAACGTGGACCAACTCCTGGTCTTACCTTCCCATCCGTGATCAAAATCATCTCCATAGCGCCTTTGTACTTCTTCAGAGCGGTGCCGTTCTTGATATAACTCAAAACATTGGCGGCGACAATGCTGGTATGAATGTCGGCCTTGGCAGCCTGCTTCTACTCCTTGATATCGGTGATGTCTCCTAGTGCGAATATCTCGGGGTGGTCCTGGAGCTGTAGCGTGGATTTGACTTTTACAAAACCGTTGCCGTCAAGTACGTCGGACCCTAGGGAAGTTAGGTAGACAGTGTTTGGACGAGTTCCCCATGCCGAGACCTAGAAGCAATGACTCGGAGCATGAGAGCAAAGTAATAGCTCAACCAAAACGACTCACAACAAGGTCACCTGGCAAAGTCTTCCCATTTCGTGTCTTGACTGAACCATCAACAGACGTCAAGTCATCGATGAAGTCGTCATACACAAACGTTACTCCTCGTGCGGTAAAGCTGGACTCTGCGCGTCGGCGGAATTTGTCAGGGTATGTCTCGTTGAGAAGCTGGGGTAACGCTTGAACCACTGTTACCGGCTTTTCCTGTACGCGGCAGTCAATAACGTCAAAAAAACGAAAATGGACGGGCACGGACAGGCCAGAGATCTTTAATTTCTCCTGTAATTTCTGCGTTGGGAGTGTTGAATCAGGACGCGTTTGCCAGAAGGACAGACCTCGTACCTAGACCGACGGCTCCTCCGCCAGCGACAACAACGCTCTTCGCACTGCTGAACTCCTTGCGTCTGGCAGTCAACCACTCTTTGACAGCCTCTTCATCGTCGGGGAACGCCAACGGTCCAGGCCACTTTGCTCCCGTCGCTAGAACCAACACAGCAAAAGGAATCTTTTCTCCGCTGTGCAGAATGACCAAGCCACCCTTGTCGCCACTCTTCTCGACGGCTGTGACGACTGCCTGCACAAAGGTACCCTTCCCGTTATAGAACAATTTATCGTAGGGGGCAAAGGCAACCTTTTCCAGGTCGTCGCGGTCAGAGACGACCATTCGTGCAGTAGCGATGAGGTGAATGCGGTAGGGCCGTGGGTTTACGAGGATGAGGTCGTGCGACGCCGCGTCAAGCTTTGCTGAAATGTGGCGTGCTGCAACAGCGCCATAACCGCCTCCTACGACGACAATGTTGGGCTTTCCATTGGTCGGTATCTGGAACGGCATCTAGGTATTTTGATTATGACACTAGTGAAGATTTGGGGAGTCTACATACCGAACTGCCTGGTTCCGTATGAAGCTACAACGTTTGTGAAGCGTGGTCGCAATGCAGAAGTCATCACGCGTACAGATGGGACCACGGCTAAATGTGCACCGAACCTGATTTTCCGCCAGGTACACCCAGCTGTGTCTGGGCTTGACGCTGCTTGATGCCCGACATCGCCGGGCCAGTAGGGACTTTTCAAAGCGATCTGTTGTTGAAGCTGGCATGTATCATTCGCATAGAAAAAATCACTTTAGATTCTCATTGATTTGACACGACCACGAAGGCGGACACAAGGAGACGTTAATCGAGTTCATGGTGGGATTCAGATGGATCGCTTTACAGGCATAGACATTGGCGTTATCGACAGGCAAGTCCCGGACTCAGAGCCATTTCGCGAGAGCTTGATCATCATCGTTAGTAACATAGGACTTGTGGACGTTCTCCTGGTTCAGCCCAGAATTGCGTCTTGCAGTCGGACGATGTAATGCCGCGTGGTCAGAAGTTCCACCGATGCGAGTGCGGAGTTTGCTGTCCTTGCGTTCACAAGCAAAATCCTGATGACGGGGATGTCATTAGTATTCTGGTGATTGGAGGACTGAAGAGGCAGCTACTCTGAACCTCCCTTCGCGTGAATTGCGGCGGCGCAGATGCGCTTTACACGAGGAAGAGATAGAGAAATAGTGAGTTTCTCACCTTCGTTCGGGCTTCTTGGACAACAGGCAATTGAAGGGATTTGAGAAAGACCTTCATTTCCTTTCAGGCTGCAGGTAAAGCTAGGCGAAGGACCCGAAGGTAGGTCGTTATACCTTTGAGTGACCCGCACTCATGTCCTCTTCTGTATGAATGTCAGTATGTAGACTACTATCGACCAACAATCGATGGTTGAACCAAGGTCAAGCCCCTGAGTCGGCCGTGTCATCCGAGTCCTTCTGAATCGGCACTTTCGGCAAAGTACTCTTGGTCAGATTCCTTCTTGCCTTTCACTTCGAAAGATGTTCTAACTGCTGACATATCCAGTCATACCCATGCTGTCGATATCTGTCCGGTGTCACACTGTAGTGTCCTCGAAGCCCGACTTGGCACGTTCAGGCGCTTGCTACCTGTTGGCCAGGTCAATCGGAGTCTTCGATATTATCATGCATCTTCCCAACAAGGACTATCGGTCCAGCGAGAGGGCCGTGCAGTAACGAACCGATATGTAAACGCGGATTGTAAGTGGGACAGTCGCTGACACCTGTCTACTAAGCACAATAATTGCTGAAAGCGTCCCTACTGGACGGACGAACTGCAGTGACTGATAACTTGTGTCTTATCAACCGTGCTCTGTAAGACGTGTTTGGCTGACAAAGGTGCGCTACTTAAGAAGACCTTTGGCTCCAGATCATCATCCTTGTGACTGTTCTTCTCCCGTCATGTTGGACCCCGGCTCCTTCAAAGACCTCGTCGTCTCCCGTGGTCTTAAGTATCACTACTATTGCTCATCTCCCAAGAGTGCCTCGAAGCCGTACCTGCTTTTCTTACATGGTTTCCCGGGAAGCGCTGACGATTGGCGCCACCAGATTGTCTTTTTCTCTGCCCAGGGTTATGGTCTCGTTGTTCCCGACATGCTGGGGTATGGCGGTACGGACAAACCCGCTGAGGTGGAAGCCTATCGAAGTAGCCTCATCAACCAGGACATCGTGGACATACTGGATGAAGAGAACGTGGAGAGCGTCGTCGCCATTGGACATGATTGCTAAAATATCCGTTCATCAATGCCTAATGCTGATGTTGACTCATCGTTGAAGGGGCGCCAAGACATCCAGTCGCTTGGCCAATTACAGCCAAGATAGATTCATTGCCTTCGCATTCTACGCTGCGGGCTATTTCCCTCCTGGCTTGCGCTTTGAAGACTTTGCGAAAGAAGTACGTTGCATTCCCTCTGGATCGTGACGATAAAACGATCCGCATTCACACAGGCTACACAAACTCTGGGATACGATGACTGGGGATACTGGGTCTTTTTTTCAGAGGATGATGCCGCTAGTGTCATCCGTGATCATATCGATTCGTTTTACAGTCTAGGGTACAGTCAAGATACCCGTATTACCATCACTGAGTGGTCTCCGAAGGGAGCGCTCAGAAACTGGTTAGAATCCAACTCCACGACGGACTTCTTTATCTCACAAGATGTATGTGACTTTTGTTGATTCGTAGTTAAAGGAGCTATTAGCTCATGACAATACAGGACTATAATCGCGCCAAAGTCGACTATCTCGCTTCAGGCATTGGGCCGTCTCTCAATTGGTACAAGGTCATGCATGACATCCGACATCGACTTGCAGGATAGCAAAGGTCTGAATTCGTTATCTTCCTGCTTTTATTATTCTGAGCACCCATTTTTACTGTTGTAGGTATTCCGGAAGCGGACTACACCATCCGTAAACCGGTCTTCTTTGGCGGCGCGCTTCGGGATTACATCTGCATCGCTGCGCTTATGCGCGCTTCTTTCTTCAAGTACGCTCCTAATATCACGTTCCAGGACTATGACTCGGGACATTGGATTATGATGCAACGGCCTGAAGAGAAGAATAGAGATTTGTTGGGATGGATTGAGAGCGTCGTTCTGCCAGTGCCATGATCGACTTGAACACTAGAATGTACATACTAGGAGGACAAAATCAATGTTATACTGAATGGCTTCGTGTGGTGACTTCGTACAACGTATTGCCAGGCGCGGAACAGATGGCGTCAATGAAAGGACCTGCTCGAGACTGGTTGTCTCCTAAGCCATGGCCAATTGCCATGAGCGTGTCGTCGATCAATCGGCAAATGCCGAACATCTTCTCTTTTCCTCCCCTCCCTCATTTGCAAGTGCGAACGTCTGTATCTTCACTGATCGCCACGCATAAGTAGATGGTATCTCGTCTCTAAATCAACTAGACGCAAGCATCGTCTCCCACGTGCCTCCCGGCTTCACCTGGATGTTCTACCATTTCTGGTCTTCTTCAATGATCTTATTTACGAGCCATTCCCTGGAACCACTCTACCGCTCGGTTACCTAGTGATCTATCATGACTTGCTCCAAAAAGTGCGTCATGCGACCTTCCATATCCATTTCTGGTTGAACTTATACACCGCCAGAATCGGGAAACAATAGTCAGCCTGGTACCAACGCGTCGGATGTACCTCCTTGGGGTAGTATGTCTACTTAAAATCCGGGCTGCATGAAGGCAGACAATATCTGCGATAGCTCCAATGAATCGCCTCAGTGTATCGAACATCATGTGCCTCCACAGCCAGGTGGCCCTGGTCACTGGCGGCGGCACCGGAATGTGTGTATACTTTCAACACTCACGAATCCTTTGACACTAGTTAAATCTTGGAGTTAGTGGCTTCATGATAGCGAAGGGTTTTGCTGCTAACGGCGCGAAGGTCTACATCACTGGACGTCGTGTAGAGACGCTGCACGCGGCGTCGGCGTCAGTGCCTGCTAGCGAGGGAACTCTAGTTCCGTCAGTACCAAGTATACACAACCGGTGGCGTTCACATTTGCTGACAGACATCCCCTTGATCAGTTTGCCTATGGACGTGACTGATCAAACGAGCATTGACAACGCCGTCAAACACATTCAAGCTACAGAGGGCAGACTTGACATTCTTGTGAAGAAGTACGTTCTTCTTTGTTCACTAAAAAACCCTGCCCAACCTGCTTCGAAGTGCTGGTACGAACGCTCCGACACCAAAGACCGACCCCGACTTCCTTCAGAAAAAAATGGACAACTACATGGCCAACAAGGACCCGTTGGAGCACGAGACATTCCAAGGATGGGCCGACCTCTTGGGACTCAACATCTCCGCACCGTTCTTTGTCGTCCGCTCGTTCCTCGACCTTTTAGTCAAGGGCGCAGAAGCACGCCAGAGCACCTCGTGCGTTATAAACATCAGCTCCGTCGCGGCGTACATCAGGAGCTGGGTTCCCATTAACAGTGTGCGTGTTGTATTCATTCTGCAGTTTGTTCGATCAAAGTCTTATATCTTATTTCTGGCAGTTGGCTTATGGCGTCTCAAAGACGGCCCTCGACAAACTCTCCATTGGCTTTGCGACGGACTTTGCACATCGCGGTGTTCCCGTTCGGGTTAACGTTGTGCACCCAGGTGCCTTCCCCTCCGAGATAATTCCACCAGAGGCTCTTGAGAACCTCGACACGCCCTTTCCGGGGTTTGTCGCTCCGCTTCCTGCGAAGAGGGCCGGAACGTCAGTTGTTTCTCTTGGATCTTGATATGCGACGACTGATGATGACTTGTCACTTATTAGCGAGGGTGAGATGGTCATGACTGCCATGTATCTAGCGGCATGTGGATACGCTAATGGCACGTCGATTACGGTCGATGGAGGGATTCGGCTGGTGAATCCCTAGATGCTGATGAACGAGTTTTCAATGACTGTCGTGTCCTCCTTCCTGGCGTTATCGACGAGACCTGTCATGTCAAGTTCATGTATATATTCAGTTTGAGACAAAATTGGCGCCGTCAACGAGCAGAAGCCGTGAACATGTGGCGGCGGGGGAAAATTCTTGTAGTGAAGGGGCGTTGGGCGCATGGCGCCAACGTGATGACAGCAATCCCCGCCGAGGAAAAGGAATTTGGTCGGGGATATTCGAGCGAGTGCTGAGATATGTCCTGGAAGATGCTACTGGATCTCAACTTTCAGCTGAGGAGAAGAAAGAAGTACATACCCCGGGAGTGCCTAACAAGTAAAAGCTGCCATCTTAAAAATGATCAATGGCAGGTATGTTCGCGATTCGTATGTCAGAGTTCACAAAGGATATGATGTTGACCTGTCGTCCTCTGCATAAGTGGAGTAGATTATCTGTTGTTTGATACTACGATGTATCAGAGACTCACGAGATATCGCTCTCGACGAGCTGTGCATCTTCGAAAGTCGGGTAGGTCCCCAAGTCCGTTCCGGCGCCCACAACCAGCTCAGTCGTCGACGGAAACTTCGACATGTCCCCGATATGATCGATATGGCTATGACTGTCGCATGTCGAATTATCATAGAGGATTCCACGCCATCAAGTAGATGCATACCTCCAAATAACTGTCTGGACCGTCAGACGTGGCGGACGGTGAAGATGTCGGAGCATCACATCCTCCGACACCGAGTTCATGTCGATGGCGTACACATTATTTGAGGCGTGACAAAGGCAAGACCGCCTACGCTCACTAAGGCCATCTTGACCAGTAAAGCATGGGTTCCGCCGATCCACATCGAACGTGCAGGTGAAGACGTTATCGCGACCTACAAGGCAAAAATTGAGAATCGCAGCAAAGCGTAGTCTTCGGAGTAGACTCAAGGGCGTTTGGCCACGTCTCTGGAGCGCCGCTATACATCCGTCAAAGTAAGATTGTGTAGGGCTCTTGTGAGTGCGGGAGAAAAGCCGGCGGCATACGTGTTCACTTTTGGTAACGTGAACCCTAACCATCATGTGCCTCTACCAGCCTTAACCTTTCCTCGTTCTTGCTTGCATTGAAACATGGTGGGTTCGAGTCAGGTCAACACACCGTTGACCATCGTGGAACAAACAACTGCTCAGGCCGTAGATGAAGCCAATCGCCAGTGTCTATCTACTTCTCGTCTACTGAAGGTGCTGGATATCTTTGACTCTGTATATCCCAGTGTACTTAGCCATGCACCGTGTCTTTGACTCTTGAAGACCGTCATCACCATTGGACGTTGCCGCCACCAGCCCCTAATATTGGTGGCGGCTAGTGAAAATTCGAGTCTCTGGATCTTTGATCTTTGTTAATCTCACTGAGCATGGACATACTTCCGTCCATCTTTCCTTGGTGCTTTTCCGGTTGGTCTGGCAATTATCCTCGACAACGAACAATATGTTCCCACGACTTCTCGGCATGCCACCTACAATGATTCATTCTCCATGGTGCGTAATACAAGTTTTATTCATCTTAGTTTTACCCGGCCAATCGGGAATTACAACTAACAGTCATCCTACCACCATGGGGCAGACTAAGAATCAGTTAAAGGCTGGCTTACTCTACTGAAGAACGCATCTACGATGTCTCGCCTCAATGTGTCTAACATCATGTCTCTCACTGGCCAAGTGGCGCTCGTCACTGGCGGTGGTACCGGAATGTACGTGTCATCACAGCGCTCATCGTCGTGTGCATACTGATTAGGTTATGGTTTTAGTGGTTTGATGATCTCCAAAGGCTTTGCCGCGAACGGAGCAAAGGTCTACATCACCGGGCGTCGCGAAGAGGTGTTGCGAAAGGCAGCGGCCTCGCAGTCGGCTAAAGAAGGAGTTCTTATTCCGTCAGTTTCTTTCTTTGTGATTACACAGTATGATGATGCAGCATTAGATTGGTCATGGACGTGACCGACCAAACAAGCATTGATAAAGCCGTCAAGCATATTCAGGCCGCAGAAGGCAAGCTCGACATCCTCGTCAACAAGTACGTTCCTCAAGGGTACTCTTCTCTTCAAGCCGCCTAATTCTCCTCTGTAGTGCGGGAGCAAACGTTCCCACCTCCAAGACGGACCCGGACTTTCTCCAGAAGAAGATTGACAACCACACAGGGAACAAAGACCCCCTGGAGCACGAGACATTCCAAGGCTGGGCCGAGCTGTTTGGGATCAACATATCCGCGCCGTTCTTCGTCGTGCGCTCGTTCCTCGAACTCCTCGTAAAGGGCGCAAACGCGCGTCAGAGCACCGCATGTGTTATCAATGTGGCCTCCGCCGCAGCATTGGTGAAAAGCTGGGTTACTGTCAATAGCGTACGTCCATCCACCGCTCTTTCATTCACGCTCTGATTTCCTCTAGTTGGCATACAGCCCGGCAAAGAGCGCCGTTGAGAAGCTCTCCATTGGGTTGGCAACGGACTTTGCGCATCGCGATATTCCTGTCCGCGTAAACGTCTTGCACCCAGGCATGTTTCCGTCTGAGATGGTTCCGCCGGGTGCTTTGGAGAGTCTCGATACCGTGCTCCCGGGTTTGGTTGCACCGACACCATTGAAAAGGGCTGGAACGTCAGTAGTCTCTTTGTCGATTGGATGAATGCTGATTTGTTTACAGCGAGGAGGAGATGGTCATGAGTGCCATGTATCTGGCGGCGTGTGGGTACGCGAATGGCACGTCAATTGCTGTTGATGGAGGTATCGCACTGGTCAATCCTTGAAGGCGATTATACAAATCTTCAGGCTGCGGTACTGTTGGAACATCGATTGAAACAGCAATCTGAATCATCACTCACTTGTACAAATTAAAACGATACTGTCAATTTTAGATGAAGGAACATAACGAGCGTAAGATGAGAAATACATTCATTGTCTACCGTACCCATGCGTACGTGCAAGATAAATAGGAAATGCAAATCAAGCAACAATATCAGTGAGCAAATCTCGAGCCAAAGCTCGCGTACGGTCGATCCCCAATGCGATCCTGCAGAAGAATGAGAAACGAGGAGAGGAAACGACGAAGCAACTCACTATTAACGAAGGCATGCCCTCCGGATGATAGCGATAATTCTAGCAAATTCATTAGGACAAGCACCAGGAAAACGCAGACACTCACATAGGCATGATATTCCATCTGCGCGCGAACATCGTCAGGTAGTGGCTCAAGTTTCGGCGCGGGATCTCGGTCTTCTTCTTCTTGTTCTTCCTCTTCCTGTTCCTCTTCGTCTTCTTCTTCGACTCCTCCTCTGTCATTCTCTTCCTCTGAATGCCCACTGGCATGACCCTCCTGCTTCACTCTCACCGTTTCGTAAGCAATGCGCATTTTCTCCATTGCTTCCCGAACCAGCGCTGGATCCTTCACGTCCTCTTCTTCATCATCGTGAGAAAGATCAATCATAACGGGCGGCGGACGCGCTTCTTCATCTTCGTCTTTAATAGTCATGTATATGCGCATCTGGAGAAAAATTCAAAAAGATGTAGGAAGTGGTGAGCAGGTACTCACCCCCATATACTGTATCTCGGGGACCTCGGGCTCTTCCCACTCGTCCACGTCAATCGCCTCCTCCCTCTTCACCTCTCCAACTGGGCGGGGTATGATTTCCTGCGCGCGGAGAATCTCTGGAGACACGTTTAGGATGAGTGGCGGGAACGACCAGATACTAACCCAGCGGGCGATATCGAAAGCAGAACGTGACGAGCGGCTCTCCTGTCGGTTTATCGAACGACGGGCGCGGCGGGCCGTGAGATGATGACGCCAAAGGGGGAACGTGGCGGCTCGCACCCAAGCTGTTATACATCAGTACAGCATATACTTTGGACAAAGTACCCACTTTGCTTGGTGGGCAAAGCCTTTCTTTCTCCTCTCGTGATACACAGTTTGAATCTCTCGCCGGCCCCCTCGATAGCTCCCCTGTCCTCGCTTTGGCGGGTAGTGCTTGCGCTGGTTCTTCGAGTACTGGACGCTGTGGATGACAATTTCAATCTCGCCCAATTGCTGCGACGGCGCCGCGTCAAGGTAATTATCGTCGTCGGTCAAGTTGATCTTGTCGAATATGAACGGCCGCGTAGACGTGTCCGAGTCCCGCACGCTAGCCAGTGTGGCTTTATTCCGGCGCATGCTCTCGATATAGCGCGGCGGGTAGGAGTGCCCGTCGATGGATGCTATTCCTCGTGTCGGCGTGCGTACGGCGGCATCTGACCAGAAGATTTTGAATTCCTGGACTGGTAAAGTACAGGCCTAATCCAGGCAAGGAACAACGCACTTTTCCAACCTCCGAAGCAATATAGCAAGTAACCCGCCGCCCGTTCACAGACGTTTGGTACTCCGCCGCAGGAGTCCCGTCGATTGTCACCCACGCAGAGAAATCCTCGAATTGCGGCATTCGGTCGTGGTAGTCGTGGTCCAAGTCCAATTTCAAATAATACAATGGTCTCGGGTCTGGGCCGACGCGTCGTCCGCTCATTACCCCATTTAGCTCAAGAATCAATTCGACGCGGACGGTCCGTGCGCAGACTTCCATACAGACCTCACTACAATCCACCAGCGCCTCTTCAGATATCCAAGTGACAACTCACACGCACCAATTTCTCGGTTAGCCTTAGCCTTGTCCGCCGCTTGAATGACTAGGCCGACCTAATACCATACACCGCCAACCCCTACCTGTTATGAATCGCCATATTTTCACATTTTCACATCTTATCATATCTTATCGGGAGCCTTGTCTTATCAACCAACGGACCGTTTCATCATCCGTTTCGTCACCGATCATACCCCTTTTCATTACCGAAGCCGTACTCATGTCGGGCACACGCCCAACACATGGATGACATCATACATGCCGATACCTCATGGACTCCCTATTGTATACACACCGCCGACACTCGTAGCACACATGGTCGTTTCAGTATTATTACTTACATGCAGTCACCACTCGTATTTAATGGTTTCACGGACTAGTAGCATACAACACTGGGTCAAGGGCGTGGAGCATCCCTAGGGGAAACACGTATGGACAAGGAGCTTCAAACACAGACTTACTAGTATATAAGCAGTAGTGTAGTATCATTGTACTTTAGTTCCGATCTCGTTTATACACCTGGCCTAGCCTAGTCTTACGAACGCGAACGCTTTCTCTTTTAGTTCTTGCTGTGGTACCTGGTTGAGTCTCGTGGCTTAGTCAGTCGCTAACAGAAGATCGGAACTACTTTCTACCACCTACCACACATCCCTGATCGTCGATCAGCACTTTGCTGTTTGATCATCGCACATTCCCCATCCCCTTTCCTGTTTACAGATCGACGGATTCCTAATCCCAGCGCACGTCCGCATACGTGTGTATTGGTCCCAGTAGCGCCGGCTAACAGTTAGAGATAACTGCCTCGGGTGCTGGAAGTAGCCGCTCTCACGAGAACGAACTTTTGGCAGTTGCACTTCAGTGGGCGCTGTTTACGGGTCACCCCCGTTCCCAGGAAAACTTCGGCTTACCTCACACCAGAGGGACGTCGGCTGGGCAATTGCGAACTTGTGACGAGCTCTTGGGCTCCGTAGATACGTAGTCAGTAGTCGGTAAAATAGTGTAGACAGTTACAATACCTACCTACTTTACTTACATTACGATACACATCATCATTCCCCACCCTACCAAGTCCTGGATTCTATTTCAGATCTAGGCAATCCCTCCCTATTCATCCAAACCTCTATTCCCTCACCTGTTTCATCCAAATCCGCATCACCCATATCACCACTTTCACCCTTTCACTCTCCGATCCCATCACCCCGATCCATCATGTCCAACGAAGCACCCGAAACCGCTCCTCACACGCCCGCTCATCATGCCGATGTCGAAATCAAAGGCCGATCCCTTGTGAACAAGCCTTACGACTATGACGGGGACAAGTCCAAGTACAAGAGCTGGTGGCGATCAATGTTCACATATATCCGTGACAAGAAGAACAACCTCACATCTGACTCCGAAAGGATCGATGTTGTTCTCTCCTACATCCGAGGAGATCACGTAGATGCATGGGTCCAGAACTACTCGGACCAGAACTTCGACGAGGAAGAAGAGGAATGGACAGTCTCTTGGACGGAGTTCAAGGAAGATTTGAAGGAGCGATTTGTGGACTCCAACCTCGCGCGAGACGCGCAAGATCAGATCGAGCGGTTGCGCCAGGGGCAAGATACCGCTCAAGATTTCTTCCAGAAGTTCGAGGTCCTGCTCACTCAGGCAGGATATTCGAAGGATGACGCATTTGTTGTGCGACTTCTCGAGACCAACGTCAACAAGAAGATCATTGATCAGATCTATGGTAGCCGAGACGGGTTGCCAGAGAAGTACAAGGATTGGAAGGCACAGATCCTTCAGATCGATCAGCTGTGGAGAAGGCGGGCGGCGAGCAAGAGGTCCGGCATGCAGTCCCGGCCTCAAGCTCCGCAGGTGGCTACATCGAGAGCTAATCCTACAAACCCACCTCCAACGCCGATCACACGACGAGATGCCACCGGTGTTACCTATGGAGGAGCCGGCAGGCCGATGGACATCGACAATGCACGTCGAAGGGGACTCTGCTTCAGCTGTGGCGAACACGGCCATGTCAGCAGGTTCTGTCCCAAGAAGGGTCGACCCCAGACAATTCGGGGCCTATGGACCGAAATGAATGACGAAGAGAAGAGGAAGCTGGCCGAAGAGTTGGGTTTTGCGAAGCTCCCGCAGTAGACGCAGTCCTGCCGGAGCAGTCATCAAGGAAAGGGTCGTCAGATGCAGAATCTATTTACAGTACGGGTACTGAAACATCTAAAATATCATCGACGACTTTACCACCAAAACCTGCGAAAGAAAGATTTGAGCCAAATACGCCCGAGTGGATCGCACAACGGCTAAGAGAGGATGACGTGTCGAGAGCAGTGGGAATTTTGAGAGCATGGATGCCGGAGCGGAGAGAGAGAGAAGCGACGGAGGAGAAGGTGATGGCGATCAGAGCATTGACAAAGGAAGCTGCGGTGGAAGTTGTGACGGAGTTGAAAAAGTCGAGGAAGTACATCCAGGGAACAAAGGGGCAGGACATGAAACTCCGAGTAACCATAGAGAGCGTACACACAGGCTCTGAATGGGAAACGAGTGCCCTTCTTGACAGTGGAGCAACGGGTTCTTGTGTCAATAAAGAATTCGTCGAGAAGAAGGGACTCCCGATCAAGGAGTTACCGGTCAAGCTCCCTGTCTACAATGCGGATGGAACCCTAAACGAGGGAGGAGCAATCGAAGGTTTTGTGGAGGTCCGGATGAAGATCGGCGATCATGCAGAAAAGATCAAGTTGGCCGTCACCAATCTTGGCAAAACAAGCATCTTTTTGGGGCTAGATTGGTTACGATATCACAACCCCACGATCAACTGGACGGAATCCACGTTGACTTTTGATCGATGCCCAGACTGTTGCGGCTACCTACCCGAGTATAACTCGCCGGAAGATGAAGGAGAAGACGTAGAAGAGAAGTTGGAAGAGGGAGAGCGTTTGTTCTGGATGGACTGGGACAACTATTGCAAAAGCGGTGAAAAGCTGAGATCACAACAGCCTTTATCTGCTGCTGCACCTTACATTGAGGAATTCTCCGATGTATTTAGCAAGGCGGACTTTGACAAGTTACCGGAGCGAAGACCCTGGGATCACGCGATAGAACTTACGCCTGGTTCCAAACCGGTTGACTGTAAGGTTTATCCCCTTAGCCATCCGAGCAGAAGGCGTTAGACAGTTCCTGGAAGAAAACATACGGACGGGACATATACGGCCGTCAATTTCACCTATGGCGTCACCCTTCTTCTTTGTCAAAAAGAAGGACGGAAGCCTTCGGCCAGTGCAGGATTATCGGAAGTTGAACGACATGACAATCAAGAACCGATACCCCTTGCCGTTGATTCAGGAGCTTATCGACAAGTTGAAGGGAGCAAAGGTTTTCACAAAGATGGATGTCCGATGGGGTTACAATAACATCCGGATCAAAGAAGGTGATGAGTGGAAAGCGGCGTTTAGAACAAACCGGGGGCTGTTCGAACCCTCAGTCATGTTCTTCGGACTTACAAACTGCCGGCAACGTTCCAATCGTTCATGAATCACATTCTGAAGGAGTTGATCGATGAAGGACATGTTATAGTTTACCTAGATGACATACTTATTTTTACGAACACTTTCGAGGAGCATAGGCAGATTGTATGAAGGGTATTAGAAATATTACGAGTAAATAAGCTGAATTTAAAACCCGAGAAATGTAGTTTTGAAGCACATACTGTAGACTACTTAGGAGTTATTGTTGGAGGAGGAGAAGTGAAGATGGATCCGGCAAAAGTGGCCGTAGTGAAGGAATGGAAGGAGCCGACGAAGAAGAAGGAAGTACAGTCATTTCTGGGCTTCTGCAACTTCTACCGACGTTTCATCCGGGGATTTGCGGGAGTAGCGAAGCCATTGACATTGCTAACCGGGAAGGGCGAGTGGGTTTGGGGCATGGAGCAGCACGAGGCGTTTGAGGAGTTGAAGCGGAGGATGACGGAAGAACCCGTTCTGATCGTACCACACGACGACGGCAAGTTTCGAGTCGAGGCAGACTCCTCAACTATGCGAACGGGGCGGTTCTTTCCCAGTTGGTTGACGGAAAATGGAGACCAGTAGCCTTTCGGTCTCGCGCGCTGAACGAAGTAGAGCGCAATTATGAGATCTACGACAAAGAGATGATGGCTATTATGGACTCGATTGACGACTGGAGACAATATCTCCTTGGAGCAAAGGAAACGGTGGAGGTGTTTACCGATCATCAAAACCTCCAGTACTTCCGGAAGCCACAGAAGTTGAATCGAGACAGGCGAGATGGGTTACGGAGTTAGCGGAGTATGACATACAGATGATTCACAAGCCGGGCAAGACGATGGGGAAAGCTGATGCCTTGTCAAGGATGACAGGCCTTGAGAAGGGGGAAAAAGATAACGAAAACATTGTTTTGCTCAAGCCGGAGTTTTTTATATCACAAATTCAATTTTCTTTACATACAGTAGCTACACCGGAGGACGAATTACTTAACAAAATCAAACAAAGAAAAGGAAACAAGGACAGATACATACAAAAAGCATTAGAAAACAAAGAAAAAGGATGGGAAGAGAAGGAAAATGGACTTATTATGTGGAAAGATCGTATTTACATACCAAAGGACAAGGAATTGCGGGGAAGAGTTATTGGAATGCATCATGATGCACAGCTTGCAGGGCATCCGGGACGGTACAAGACTCTCGAGTTGATCACACGCACCTATTGGTGGCCAGGAATTAGCCGAGACGTCCGCGAATACATGGAAGGGTGTCAAAAATGCCAAGTTACAAAGTCACATCGCACAAAACCGGCTGCACCCCTCCATCCTATAGACGTACCAAGCGAACCATGGGAGAAAGTTGGGACGGACATGATCGGCGAGTTGCCGGAGTCGGGAGGATACAATGCGATTAGCACGTTCGTGGACCATTTCACAAAGCGGTTACGCATTATACCAACACACACCACCCTGACGTCAGAAGGCATGGCTGTATTTACCGCAATCGAATCTTCCCCATACATGGATTGCCGCAACAGATGATACACGATCGAGGTCCGCAATACCACTCGCGTTTCATGAAGGAGTTATACCGGCTGTTGGGCATTGAAGGGAACTTCACGACGGCGTACCATCCACAGGCAAATGGGCAAACAGAACGGTTGAACCAAGAGATAGAACATTTCTTACGGTTATTCGTCAATTACCATCAGAACGACTGGCATGAATGGTTACCTTCTGCCGAATTCGTCTACAACGATCGGGTACACTCAGCAACCAAGGTTACTCCGTTCTTTGCAGACATGGGCAGACACCCCTACAAAGGCACCGCTCCAAAACGGCATCGAGAAACGAGACTGCGCAGGAGTTTGCCGACGGCATGAGGAAAACATGGGACGAAGTAGGGTCGGCATTGAAGATGGCAAAAGAGGACATGAAACGGTTTTATGACAGGAAGCGGACAGACGCAGTAGAGTACAAGGAGGGCGACAAAGTATGGCTGGAAGGGACAAATCTCAGCACGGACCGACCAATGAAGAAGCTTGATGACAAACACTTCGGGCCGTTCAAAGTATCAAGAAAGTCGGGACGAGCTCTTACAAGCTCCAGATTCCTCACACGTGGAAAAGCATTCATCCCGTGTTCAATGAGGCCCTGTTGACGCCTTACCACGAGCCGCAATTTCCGACGCAACCCCGAGACACGCGTCCACCACCTGTGCTGGAAGGAGCCGAACCGGAATGGGAGGTTGAGAAAGTGGTTAATTCCCGAAGTACCGCGGGGGTTTTCAATACAAGGTTCACTGGAAGGGTTATGGCACACACAACAGACATGGGAACCGGCATGCAATCTCAAAAATGCCGACGAAGCTATCAGTGATTTCCACCAACAATATCCAAACAAGCCGAAGCCACCCGCGCTTGCTCGCATTGAAGTCCCCATGTCGCAATTTCCATCACATTTATTCCGACCCATGCCACTGCCTGACACCGAACCCCTTGACGTCACACTACCCTCTGCGGCCCTCATGGAGCGACTCTGGCGCAGAATGGAACTTGCGCCTTAAGGAGGGGGTGATGTTATGAATCGCCATATTTTCACATTTTCAATCTTATCATATCTTATCGGGGGGCTTGTCTTATCAACCAACGGACTGTTTCATCATCTGTTTCGTCACCAATCATACTCCTTTTCATTACCGAAGCCGTACTCATGTCGGACACACACCCAACACATGGATGACATCATACATGCCGATACCTCATGGACTCCCTATTGTATACACACCACCGACACTCGTAGCACACATGGTCGTTTCAGTATTATTACTTACATGCAGTTACCACTCGTATTTAATGGTTTCACGGACTAGTAGCATACAACACTGGGTCAAGGGCGTGGAGCATCCCTAGTGGAAACGGTATGGACAAGGAGTCCCAAACACAGACTTACTAGTATATAAGCAGTAGTGTAGTATCATTGTACTTTAGTTCCGATCTCGTTTATACACCTGGCCTAGCCTAGTCTTACGAACGCGAACTTTCTTCCTTAGTTCTTGCTGTGGTACCTGGTTGAGTCTCGTGGCTTAGTCAGTCGCTAACACCTTCAGTACTTCCGAAAGCCACAGAAGCTGAATTGGAGGCAGGCAAGATGGGTTACGGAGTTGGCGGAGTATGACATACAGATGATTCACAAGCCGGGCAAGACATGGGAAAAAGCTGATGCCTTGTCAAGGATGACAGGCCTTGAGAAGGGGGAAAAAGATAATGAAAACATTGTTTTGCTAAAACCGGGAGTTTTTTATATCACAAATTCATTTTCTTTACATACAGTAGCTACACCGGAGGACAAATTACTTAACAAAATCAAACCAAAGAAAAGGAAACAAGGACAGATACATACAAAAAGCATTAGAAAACAAAGAAAAAGGATGGGAAGAGAAGGAAAATGGACTTATTATGTGGAAGGATTGTATTTACATACCAAAGGACAAAGGAATTGCGGGGAAAAAGTTATTGGAATGCATCATGATGCACAGCTTGCAGGGCATCCGGACGGTACAAAACCTTGAGTTGAATCACACGCACCTATTGATGGCCAGGAATCAGCCGAGACGTCCGCGAATACGTGGAAGGGTGTCAAAAATGCCAGGTTACAAAGTCACATCGCACGAAGCTAGCTGCACCTCTTTACTCTATTAATGTGCCAAGCGAGCCATGGGAGGTAGTAGGGACGGACATGATTGGAGAGCTGCCGGAATCGGGAGGATACAACGGATCAGCACGTTTGTGAACCATTTCACAAAGCGATTACGCATCATACCGACACACACCACTCTGACGTCAGAAGGCATGGCTCGTATTTACCGCGATCAAATTTTCCCTTACATGGATTGCCGCAACAGATGATACACGATTGAGGTCCGCAATACCACTCGCGTTTCATGAAGAGTTATAACTGGCTGTTGGGCATTGAAGGGAACTTCATGACGGCGTACCCTAATCCACAAGGCAAATGGGCAAACAGAACGGTTGAACCAAGAGATAGAAATTTCTTACGGTTATTTGTCAATTACCACCAGAAACGACTGGCATGATGGTTACCCTCTGCCGAACTTGTGTACAATGATCGGGTACACTCGGCAACCAAAGTCACTCCGTTCTTTGCAGACATGGGCGACACCCCTACAAAGGCACCGCTCCAAAAACGGCATCGAGAAACAAGACTGCGCAGGAGTTTGCCGACGGCATGAGGAAAACATGGGAACAAGTGGGGTCGGCATTGAAGATGGCAAAGGAGGACATGAAACGGTTTATTATGACAGGAAGCGGACAGAGGCAGTAAAGAGTACAAGAAGGGCGACAAAGTATGGCTGGAAGGGACGAATCTCAGCACGGATCGACCAATGAAGAAGCTTGATGACAAATGCCTTCGGGCCGTTCAAAGTGATCAAGAAAGTTGGGACTAGAGATGGACACGAGTCCATACTCCGAGTATAATTCGGACTCATCGTATGAGTAACTCTTACCTCAAACCCAAATACTCAAGACCGAGTCTTCACTCGAGACTCTACTCGATATCTACTCTACTCGAGAGTACTTCATGAGTCTCGAGTATTTCGAGTACTCGAGTACGATCCGAGTATACTCGAGTATACTCACGTATCAGCACTCACGGGGTTCATTTTGTTCAAAAAATATATATTAGGAGCTGATACTCACGAATACTCACGAATATAAGAATACTCATGAGTATTCACGAATATTTATGAGTATGAGTCTATCGAGTATTCGTGGCCAAACTGAAACTC